>JAAGEH010000032.1:33528971-33703153 GCA_011751065.1 Lasiurus cinereus
TCTCCTGTGTAGCCATCTGGACCCGGGCTTTTATTTGCTGGAAGCTTTTTGATTACTGCTTCAATTTCTTCCATAGTTATCCAATCGGGTACCCTATGTCTTTTGATTGGAGCATTTAATCCGTTTACATTTAAAGTTATTATTGATAAGAACTTATCTGTTGACATTTTTAGTCCTTACCCCCGAGTTCCTTCTTCGCTTCCTCTTTCTTTTTATTACAGCAGACCTTTTAACATTTCTTGCATTGCTGGTTTGGTGGTAATATATTCCCTTAGTCCTTTTTTGTCTGTGAAGCTTTTGATTTCACTTTCAATTTTGATTGAGAGTCTTGCAGGGTACAGTATTCTTGGATTCAGACCCTTCCTTTGCATGACTTTGTATATTTCATTCCATTCTCTTCTGTCTGTGTTGCCTGGGAAGCCGCGTTCTGGGTCCTGGCTGCTCTGTGGGTGCCTCTGTCAGCCGCAGCTTTCAGACCTCGGCAGACATCCACCTCCCCCTTAAGTCAGGCGCAATCTCACCTTTCCGTGTGCTCTGTGGATCTCTGATTCCACTGCGTGTCTGCGCCGATTGGAGAGTGGAGTTCTGGGTCCCCGGGTCCCTGGCTGCTCGATGGGTGCCCAGCCGAAGGCTTCAGACCGCCCCAGACATCCACCTCCCACTGCAAGATGGCTCGGGCTCCGCGTTCGCGCTGGTGGCTCCAGCTGACAAAAACTCCGTGGCAGTGGGGCTGCGTGGCCAGGAGAGCCCCCTCCAGCAGTTCCCCGCCTTCCCCTGGAGGACAACTGACTCCTAGCTTGCCAACAAACACTCCCAATGCAACTCTCAGCCCCTCTCTCTCCCTCTGCCCAGCGACAAAGTTCCAGACACGTCCGTCTACTCTGTCGCCATTTTTTCCTCCCAGCATGAAGTGGCCTTCTTTATCTCTTGTTATGTCCTTCATTTGAGATCTAATTTGTGAGATATAACTATTGCAACCCCAGCTTTTTTTTTTTCATTTCTATTTGCCTGAAATACCATCTTCCATCACCTCACCCTCAATCTGTGTGCATCTTTTTTCCTAAGGTGGGTTTCTTGCAGACAGCAGATATATGGATCATGTTTTCTTATCCAATCGGTTACCCTATGTCTTTTGATTGGAGCATTTAAAGTTATCATTGATAAGTACTTATCTGTTGCCATTTTTATTCCTTACCTCCGAGTTCCTTCTTTGCTTCCTCTTTCTTTTTATTACAGCAGGCCCTTTAACATTTCTTGCAATGCTAGTTTGGTGGTAATATATTCCCTTAGTCCTTTTTTGTCCGTGAAGCTTCTGATTTCACCTTCAATTTTGATTGAGAGTCTTGCAGGGTACAGTATTCTTGGATTCAGACCCTTCCTCTGCATGACTTTGTATATTCCATTCCATTCCCTTCTGGCCTGATAAGTTTCTGTTGAGAAATCAGTAGCTAGTCTTATGGGGGTTCCTTTGTAGGTAACTTTCTGTTTCTCTCTGGCTGCTTTTAAGATTCTTACTTTGTCGTCGGTGTTTGCCAATTTAATTATAATGTGCCTTGGTGTCGGTTTGTTGGGGTTCATTTTGCTTGGGACTCTGTGAGCTTCTTGGATTTGTGTGGGTTTTTCTTTCCTATATTTGGGAAATTTTCTGTCATTATTTCTTCAAACACATTCTGTAATCCTTGTTCAGTTTCCACTCTTTCTGGGACCCCAATTATGTGGATGTTGTTTTGTTTCATGTTATCCCAAAGTTCCCTTAGGCTCTCCTCTTGCTTTTTAATTTCCTTTTCTAGAATCTGCTGTTCTTGGGTATTTTTTCCTACCGTGTCTTTTAGCTCACTGATGTGGTCCTCTGCTTCTTCTAGTCTACTTTTGATGCTTTCTATTGAGTTCTTTATAGCAGTGATGTCATTTTTCATTACTTCTTGATTATTCTGCATTACTTTTATGTTCTTCCGCATTTCTTCCTGCTTCTTTTGCATTTCTTCTTGCTGCTTTTGCATTTCTTCTTGCTTCTTCTTCATTTCCTCTTGGGTCTTCTTCATTTCCTCTTGGCTCTTACTCACAATATCGAACTTGTCTTCCATTCTTTTCTTCCACTTTATGACCATTTCTCTGAACTCTTTCTCTGGCAGGCTTATTTCTGCTTCTATTTAGTTTACTTCCTTTTCTGGTTATACCTGCCTATCTGTCATATGTGGGCTGTTTCTTCTTCTGCCCATGGTTTTTCTTCTCCAGGTGTCTGGTTATGTATTTCTCTCTCCTACATTGATTCAAAATAATTCTCTTTTAATATGCACAAATTTTGTGCACCAGGTCACTAGTGTAAAATAAAAGCCTATATATTATATGTACATTTTGTTTACATTTTTAAATGTCCTCAAATTTATTAGTATGTATTTGCTTTGATTTATTATTGACAGCTGTATATTTATTTAGAATAGCCACATGTTGTGCTGTAATGGCTTAGTAGAAGCACACTCAAATAGTACTCTGGGCTGCCTCTCCAGTCCCAGGAATGCTCTGGCCACCCATAAAAATAAAATTCTCTTGGAATGAATTAAGTGAAGTGTGGGGGTAAGGGAGGTCTGGGCATATGGCTATAAAAGAAACATGCAGTTTCAGGATGAGTGTTGGAAAGCAGAATTCTGGCTCACTGATTGATAAAGAAGTATTCAGCATTTCATGCTTAAATGCAACCAGTTAATGGGGAGAGTGGTTGTCACTTAGTATGTGTTCAGTATACATTGATTGACTGAATACATATTGGGAGGATAAATACAAGCAAAGACAACAAGCAGAGGAATCGTCTTTTCCTTTTAGCATCGTACCTCTTAGAATAGCTGATTGAACACTTCCATGGAGGCCTCTCAATGGAATCAAAATGTTTCCATGGCAGAGTTCATGGATATCTATCTTCTGATGCTGTTTAGTGAGGAACCTTGTGCTATGGCAATAAATCTGGAAAGTGAAAAGAAGGGATCTAATAAGTTCCAAAGTTGGAGACTCCAGCCTGGAACCTGGAGCAAGAGTAGCCAAGCTTTGTAGAAGCCTCTCTCATGCCACAGTATCACACTTGAGTGTATCACCATGCAATAGCCACATTCTGTTATCTGGCACTGAAGGTAGACAGAGAGTTGACACTTGGAGTAAATCAGCATTGGCTCCTATTGATTTATTTTTGGAAATGAGCAAAAACATATCATGATGACTGTATTAGTTTTCTAGGGCTGCTGTAACAAATTACCTCCAGCTTAGTGGCTTAAAACAATATAATGTATTCTCTCACATTCTAGAGACCAAGCATGCACAGTAAGGTGTGGGCAGGGCTGCATCCCCTCCAAAGGCTGTAGGGCAGACTCTTCCTTGCCTCCTCCAGCACCAGGAATTCCTTGGAGTGTGGCTCCATCATTTCAGTCTCTGCCTCCATGGTCACATGGCCTTCTCCTCTCTCTGTAAGTTTCCTCTGGGTGTCTCTTAAAAGGACCCTTGTCATTGTACTTAGGGCCCACCTGGGTAATTCAGGAAGATCTCATCTGCAAAGACACTTTGTCCAAATAAGATCATGTAAGGGAAGGAAAACATTCCTTCAATCCTTCTAAGTTCTTGGCTGGGACTACTGTAACACAAGAAGATTAACAAGGTAAAAATCATACAAATTTATTTAATAAAAGCTTTAGGTGACACAGAGCCATTAGGTGAACAGCTTCTTTTTACTTGATTTAATGAAGAGTAGAGAGTTTTGGAAAAACGTTTTCGGACAAAAAGGAGGCTGAGCTGAACATGTTAAAACTGACATTCATAACCACCAGATTACAAATTTAATTATAGATGTTTTAGTTTTCATATGTTGGTAAGACATGAAAATGGAACTATGCAGAAGGCAGTGTGGAGTATACAGAACTGGACAGACCTGGGCTCAGAGCCATTGGGGATGGTGGTTGAAAAGAGCTTGTGGTTAAGTTTACTCAAACCATGGGGTTGATAGTTATACAGATTTACAGATCAGAAAGAGAAGCATGCAAAAATGTTATGTATTAGTGGGATGTTTTCCCAAGCAATGAATTAGGAATAATTGACTACTGTCATCACAGTCCATGGCCAGAACATTCCAACTGGGCAGAAATAGGACCCAGACATAGAAGTCTACATCCTAAATCATGCTGAAAAGTCTGAATTGGGTGGGATTTCTGAGAAGCAAATATCTCTCACTCCTCCCATAAGTGTAGTGGAAACCCATGGTCTGTGGCAAGCTCTGGTGAGAAGATCTGACCTACTGTAGCTAGCTCTGCCTTAGCATCTCTGCAGACACAGTGCCCTCCCTACACTCTTAGGACCTGGAGCCCTTCTTCCAGGAACTGCCTGCACTGCAGACAACCAGGAAATAGTAGCTGAATTGATGGAGCCAAGGAAATGAGAACCACCCTATTCCAACTGCATTTGCTTCTGGAAACATTATCAAACTTAAAGTGCTTTCAATGACCCATCACTATTTCATTGCAAATGTCTGAATTTTTCTCTACGTACTGGGACAAAACCATGATAAATTGTTACCTACTTGCACTGAATTTCATTTTGTTCTGATTCATTGCCTGCGTCAGGGACCTTCTAAAATCAGTTTATGGAATCTACATCCTGTTGGTTCCCAGAGAGAAATGAGCTTAGATTCCAGGGAATGCAAATGTCTTCAGACTTGTAGCCAGCTTCCAGGCTCCCTGCAAATGTCTTCTAAGCCCCAATATATTTCCTCTCTTAAATCACACATCACTGGCACAGGTAGAATATTTTCAAGTTACATCTTTCTTGTTAGGGGACAGTCACTTCAAGGTCTATGAATGTTGTTGTTAGTGGCAGTTTTATTGTGCTAGTCTTAGGGTTAGTCTAATGATTCTTTTTTTAAACTTGTGTTTGTTTCTCTTTGGTTCCTAAAAGAAACTATGTCTTCAATGCTACATTTGAAACATGATGTTGAACCTCTCCTGGCTGGAGGAAGACTGTTCATGTGAAAGGGGGCTTAGTATCTCAATTGTGAAATGTGGTGACTTTTATTTGACACATTTACAAGAAGTTGATAGAAATCTTTAGAGCTAGTGGTGGATTATTGGGTAACAGTGGCACCTGGTATCCTGCTAAATTTTTATCTGTATGTAAAAGTTATTCTTGCTTCAACTTAGAATTGACTTTCTTATAGTGTCTGTCAGATAATGGTGAACTGGGCAGGCTGTGGGTATGGCACAGAATAAGGCAGTTTCTTTGCCTTGAGATAGAAGACAGTGTCACCTCAAATTAGCACATATGAAAATGGCCACTTATTGAAATACACAGACACTTCTCATGAATATAAAAAACATATGATCAGGAAAGTAAACAAATGGATGGCAACAACACTGAATAAGGTGACAACTGTATGCAGTTCTTGCAATTTCCTGAAGCTTTCTTTTCCATAATCAGTGTTCACCTTTAAAATCCTTCATATGTACAGCCAAAATTTTGAGTATTTGAAAATGTGCCTTATAGGCACACACAAAAAGATTACAAACTACTGATCTATTCCCCAAAACATCAATTAGGCTCTGATACACATCCACCCCACACAAACTTTCGTTCGTGTTTAAAATTCTTATTTTGGATTTTTTAATGTTCTTCAAATTTTGCTGCTTTTCTTCAGTGACTCTCAACTTGTGCTGACTTCCCTCATGTTTCCATGTCTGCTGCAGTGTCCCCTGTGTCTACCCTCAGTGTGAGCCCAGGGAAATTGTCCTTGCTACCGCTGAAGAGGGCCTTGAAATCTCTGGCTCTTTAGACAAATAATCAGCTTCCAAAGTGATTGTTACTGGGAACCACAAAAGTTGAAAGTGGAGGACAGCTAGTTGGAAACTCTCCTCATCCCTTCACCTCTGCCATTGTCAGGGTTGCTGATAAGGATTAGAGGCAACTTCTCTTGGCTGTCCATGTGTTGTGATAGTTGTAATAGATAGGGGTCCTTGACTCTGAGAATCATGGCCCTCAGGACCTTCCCATGCTGGGCTTCCCCCACAGTGTCACCTAAGAGCCCTGGCTCTGTGGGAAATTGCATGAACTGGGACAACACCCAGACTGGGGCCGCTTCTTATACTACTGTGACCTCAGCAGAGTTAACTACTTATGTGAGCCTCAGCTTCCTCATCTGGAAAATGGAGATGGAAATAAAAATTTCCTCCTCATGGGTATTAAAATTAAATAAGATCATGTCTATCAATGCCAGCAGGAGAAGGCACTCAGTAAATGTTCATTTCCTTCCTCCCTCCCCCCCCACACTGGTAAACAATAATTCTCTGCTGGGCTGCAGCCTCTCTTCTGAAACTGAAATATCTGCCCATATGCTGATGGGAATAAGGAGACATGCTTCCTTAGTGAATTCATCAGACTTCTTGTTGGACTATGATGAAGCAGGGGCAGAGGGGAGATCTGAATATACAACACACATGTAGGCCTCATACCTAGATAATAAAGAGTCACCTTACTACAAACCTCATCACCAGCAACAGAGGGGAACGCTTCCCTTCAGAAGATCTTGCCTGTAATAGCAAGACTGTTTCATTTGCCAACCCTGTGGCTCTCACTGGGCCCATTTAGGTCATTTTTCCCAGGCTTCTTACAGCTACATGTGGCCAATGGAAAGTGGGCCAATCCTGAGGGTCCTCCCTGTTCTCCCCTCCCCACCTGCCAGGTGGATGTCGATGTTCAGGACGACCCAGGAAACAATATGTTGAAGTGAGAGTGCTTCTGGTAGCCTGAGTCCCTAAGTGGTGGTGGAGAGCAGAGCACCACCTGCCCACCACCTGGACTTCACCCAACAAGAAACTGTCTTAAAATGAAGTCATTAAAACCTCCAGGTTTTCCCTTTACAGCAGCTAGCATGACCTTAACCAATAAACCTGGTGAAACAAGAGGTAAGTTTTTAAAACTTTCCCCTTGTGATTCATTTGGCATTCTTTTGAACATGACAGCACCATTTTATATTTTATTACTATGAGGAAACAAATTTCATAATTGCTTAAAAACTACCTATATGGTCTATCTATGCAAAATATGCTGTGTATATCAATATAGGAAATATAGAACAAGGTTTTCTATCAACAATAAATCTATTTGATTTTTTGCCTTACAGTTTCAGTCAAAAGCTAGGGTTAATAATTAACTGCATGTATTGTGTGCTAAACTAAATACTCTTGCTACCAGGGGCTTTGTTGGGGGAGGGAAAGCTCTATAAGAAGGGAGAATAAACTAATTACTTTTTCTAAATTACTAGAAATTCATAAATTAGAAAATTAAAATTTTCCTATTTTCTATGCTCTTGTTTTATTTCCTTAAACTACTATGCTGAAAATAATTGTACCTTTGCCCATCTTTAGCTTCACCAACTGTAAAGTCAGGGTTACTTAATCCATAGGACTTGAGTTTAGATGGGAGCATTTCTACCTCCCAGCCTAATGCCTAGCACAATAAATATTAATGAATGCACACAGTCACTGTTGAAGCCCTGATTTCTTTCTTACTTATTTGGTTTACTGGATTTTGTTTTGAAATTATGGTTAGGAATGTGAATTACCACCCTCAGAGGCTTCTAATGTATCTTTGACTGCTTATGCCAACCAACATCAGTTGGTATTAGAAAGCAGTGCTTTTATTTATGGCATCTAGTCTTATAGTTCATCTTAACTTCTTCTTTCTTTTACTGGTAGCTGCAGCCTTCAGGTTATCATCTTCAAATCTTTTTTATAGGGAGAAGAAAATAAAACACCTGGTAAATTACAGTTGACCTTTGAATAATGTTGGGGTTAGGAGTGCTGTTTCCCGCACCATTGAAAATCCATGTATAACTTTTGACTCCCTCAAACTTAACTACTAATAGCCTACCTTTGACTAGAAGCCCTACTGATAATAAACAATTGCTTAATACCTATTTTGTATGTTATATGTATTGTATGCTGTATTTTTACAATAAAATAAGCTAGAGAAAAGCAAATGTTATTAAGAAAATTATAAGGAAAATACATTTGCAGTACTTATTGAAAAAAAATCTTGTGCCAGTACCAGGCTGATTTGAGAACAGTTGCTTTGTAGTATAGCTTGAAATCTGGTATTGAGATCCCACCTACTTTATTCTTCTTTCTCAGAATTGCTGTGGCTATTCATGCTCTTTTTGTGTTCCAGATGAATCTCTGAAGAATTCTTTCTAGGTCTGTGAAATATGTCATTGATATTTTAATAGGTAGTACATTGAATCTATAGATTGCTTTGGGTAGTATGGACATTTTAATGATGTTGATTCTCCCAATCCATGAGCATGGTATGCTCTTCCATCTGTTAACATCTTCCTCTATCTCTTTTTTCAGTGTCCTGTAGTTTTATACATATAGGTCTTTTACCTCTTTAGTTAGGTTTATTCCTAGATATCTTATTTTTTAGGTGAGACAGTAAATGGGATTGCTTTTTAATCTCTCTTTCTATAATTTCACTATTACTGTATAGAAATGCCACAGATTTCTTGGCATTAATTTTGTATCCTGCTATATTGCTGAATTCATTTATTAAGTCAATTAGTTTTGGGATGGAGTCCTTCAGGTTTTTTATGTACAGTATCATGTCATCTGCAAATAAAGACAGCTTTACTTCTTCTTTTTCAATTTATTTCTTCTTCTTGTGAAATTGCAATGGCTAATACTTACAGTACTATGTCGAACAGGAGAGGTGAGAGTGGGCATCCCTGTCTTATTTCTGTTCTTAGGGGAAATGGTTTTAGTTTATGCCCATTGAGTATGATGTTAGCTGTGGGTTTATCATATATGGCTTTTATGATGTTGAGGCATGATCCTTCTATTCCCACTTTGCTGAGAGTTTTTATCAAGAAAGGGTGTTGGATTTTGTCAAATGCTTTTTCTGCATCAACTGATATGACTATGTGATTTTTATCTCTCAATTTGTTTATGTGATGTATCACGTTTATTGATTTGTGGATATTGTATCATCCCTGCATCCCTGGCATGAATTCTACTTGGTCATGGTGTATGATCTTTCTGATTACTGCTGGATACAATTTGCTAGAATTTTGTTGGGGATTTTGGCTTCTATGCTCATGAGGAATATTGGCCTATAATTCTCTTTCATTGTGTTGTCTTTATCTGGTTTTGGTATGAGGGTGATACTGGCTTCATAGAAGGTGTTGGGAATTGTTCCTTCTTCTTGAATGTTTTAGAACAGTCTGAGGAGGATAGGTTTTAATTCTTCCTTGAATATTTGGTAAAACTCTCCTCTGTAGTCATCTGGTCCCGGGATTTAATTTGCTGGAAGCTTTTTGATGACTGCTTCAATTTATTCTATAGTTACTGGACTATTGAGATGTTTAGGTTCTTCTTGATTGAGTTTTAGAAGGTTATATTTTTCTAGGACTATGTCTATATCTTTCAGGTTGTCCAATTTGTTGGAATAGAGTTGTTCATAGTGTTTTTTAACAATCTTTTTTATTTCTGCAAGATCTGTTGTTATTTCTCCTCTTCCATTTCTGATTTTGTTTATTTGGGTCTTCTCTCTTTGCTTTTTGGTGAGCCTTGCTAGAGTTCCATCAATCTTGTTTATCCTTTCAAAGAACCAGCTCTTGGTTTTGTTGATCTTTTGAATTGTTTCTTTAGTCTCCATGTGGTCTATCTCCGCTCTGATCTTTACTATTTCCTTCCTTCTGCTTACACTGGGCTTTTCTTGTTGCTCTCTTTCTAGCTCTTTGAGTTGTAGGGTTAGGTAATTAATTACCACTGTTTCCTGTTTTTTTGCAGTAGGCTTGTAGGGCTATGAACTTGCCTCTCAAGACTGCTTTCACTGTTTCCCATAAATTTTGTATTGTTGTGTTGTCATTGTTATTTGTTGCCATGGTGTTTTTTATTTCTTCCTTGATCTCTTTGGTTACCCAGTCGTTGTTTAATAGCATGTTGTTTAGTCTCCATGCGTTTGATTTCTTTCTATTTTTTTTATTATAGTTGATTTCTAGTTTTATGCCAATGTGGTCTGAGAAAATGCTTGATATAATTTTTATCTTCTTGAATTTGAAGACTTTTCTTATGACCCAACATATGATCTATCTTTGAAAATGACCCATGTGCACTAGAAAAGAATGTATATTCTGTGGCTTTGGGGTGGAATGTTCTGAAGATTCAATTAATTCCATCTGGTCTAGTGACTCATTTAGGATTGATGTTTCTTTGTTGATTTTTTGCTTAGATGATTTGTCCAGGGATGACAGTTGGGTATTAAAGTCTCCTACTATGATTGTATTGCTGTCAATCTCTCCCTTAATATCCTCCAGGAGTGTTTTTATGTATTTATGTGCTCCTATATTGGGTGCAGATATGTTTACCAGAGTTATTTCTTCTTGTTGGATTCTTTCCTTCAGTATTACAAAGTGGCCTTCTTTACCTCTTGCTATACCTTTCACTGTCAGATCTAATTTGTCAGATATAAGTATTGCAATCCCAGCTTTTTTTTTCATTTCCATTTGCCTGAAATACCATCTTCCATCCCTTCACTCTCAATCTGTGTGCATCTCTTTTCCTGAAGTGGGTTTCTTGCAGACAGCAAATATATGGATCATGTTTTCTTATCCAATTGGTTACCCTATGTCTTTTGATTGGAGCATTTAATCCATTTACATTTAAAGTTATTGTTGATAAGTACTTATCTGTCACCATTTTTAGTCTTTTCCATTGAGTTCCTTCTTCGCTTCCTCTTTCTTTTTATTACAGCAGTCCCTTTAACATTTCTTGCATTGCTGGTTTGGTGGTAATATATTCCCTTAGCAAAGCAACTGTTCTCAAAACAGCCTGGTTCTGGCACTATAACAGACATACAGACCAATGGAATAGAATAGAGAATCCAGATATCTACCCAAACCACTATGCTCAACTAATATTTGACAAAGGAGGCACGAACATACAATGGAGCCAATGTAGCCTCTTCAACAAATGGTGTTGGGAAAATTGGACGGATACATGCAAAAAAAATGAAACTGGACCACCAACTTACACCAAATACAAAAATAAACTCAAAATGGATACAGGACTTAAACATTAGAAGGGAAACCATAAAAATACTAGAGGAATCCACAGGCAGCACAATCTCAGATATATGCCGAAAGAACTTCTTCACTGAGACTGCTCCAAAGACAATGGAGCTAAAGATAAAATAAACAAATGGGACTACATCAAAATAAAAAGCTTTTGTACAGCAAAAGAAACCATAAACAAAACAACAAGAAAGACCACTGTATGGGAGAACATATTTGCAAATGTTATCACTGATAAAGGTTTAATCTCCTACATCTACAGCCAACTTATACAACTTAATAAAAGGAAGATATATGATCCAATAAAATAAATGGACAATGGACCTAAATAGAACCTTTTCGAAAGATGACAGAAGGAAGGCCAAGAGACACGTGAAAACATGTTCAAAGTCACTAATCATCCAAGAGAGGCAAATCAAAACGACAATGCGATACCATCTTTCACCTATCAGAATGGCAATCATCAACAAATCAACAAACAACAAGTGTTGGCGAGGATGCGGAGAAAAAGGAACCCTTGTCCTTGTTGGTGGGAATGCAGACTGGTGCAGCCACTGTGGAGAACAATATGGAGTTTTCTTAAAAAACTAAAAATGGATCTCCCATTTGACCCAGCAATCCCACTTTAAGAATTTATCCTAAGAAATTACAAACACAATCAGAAAGGATTTATGCACCTCTATGTTCATAGCAGCACAATTCACAATAGCTACAATTTGGAAATAGCCTAGGTGCCCGTCAGCAGATGAGTGGATCAGAAAACCATGGTACATCTACACAATGGAATTCTATGCTGCCATTAAAAAGAAGGAACTCTTACCATTTGCAGCAACCTGGATGGAACTGGAGAGCCTTATGCTTAGTGAAATAAGCCAGTCAGTGAAGGAGAAGCATCACATGATCTCACTCATTTGTGGATAATAAAGAACATTGTAAACTGATGAACAAAAGGATAGATACAGAGGCAGGAAAGCATGATACAGACTGTGAAATTATAGCAGGAAGATTAAGGAGAGGTGGGGTAGATAAGAGATCAATCAAAGGACTTGTATCTATGCATATAAGCATAACCAATGAACATAGATCCTGGGGGGTTTGGGTATGCCTGGGAGGGAGGGGGGCAATGGGGAGATATGTATACATGTAACACAATAAAAAAAAGAAAAAAATCCACAAATACTTGTGCAGTTCAAACCCATGTTGCTTAAGAGTCAACAGTAATTTGCAAAGATGAACAAATTCTTTATGTGAGCTGGGGAACACCCTAGCATAGCAGATTCCCAGACTTCAGAAGCTGTTGCAGCAGATGGAGGGCCCATCACAGTCAAAGCCAAGGTACTTGCTGGTTCCAGCTGAAGTTAACAGAATTCAGGACTTCTTGTTTCAGTACACTTCTGCCTGTTCAACTCCTGTGCTGGGAGAATGAACAAAGGAAGGAAAGGGGAAAAGGTAAAAGAGTGTTCAGGAATTGAAAAAGGAAGAAGTAGTTTTGCTAGCTCTTCATTGAAGAGGTCAGGTGATGTGTTCACACAGTAGAATTTGACAAGCCCAGTTCTTAAAGCATCTGGTCTTGTTTACATTACCACCAGCCCTGTGTTAGACCACTCACTGCATACTATTTCCCAGTGTTAGGTGAATAGCGACATATTATTTGCTTTTGCAATTCTTTGGTTACCATTGATGTTAATTTTTTCATATTCTGTTTTAATATTGTATTTATATATCTTCATTTGTGAATTGACTCTTTAGTCTTCCCAATTTTTATTGTCATGTTCACCTTTAATTTTCAAATTAAAATAATTTTGTTTTTCTTCCTACATTTTTCTGTTGCTCAATGCATAAAAATGAATAACTAAAATCTTAAAAGCAAGAATCACCTTTTATGCTTATTCAAAATAGAATTATATTAAGGATTCCATTTTATAGCCTACTTTTAAAAGTTTTTATTAAGAAATAGTTCACATAGATTACTCTCCCACTTATAGAGTATAATGCCATCTTTTTATTGTGCAGCCATCACCACAATCTAATTTTTGGATATTTTCATCACCCCAAAAGGAAATGCTGCCCATGTGCAATCACTCCCATTTGCCTTTACACCCCTCAGACCTAGGGAACTACCAGTCTATTTTCTCTATATAAATTTCCTATCCTGGACTTCTCATGCAAACAGAGTCATTTCATAAATGGTCTTTGCAACTACTTCTTAGCATAATATTTTATTTTTGTAAACCCAGCATGCACAGCACTTACAGGCTATCTGTGGCTACTATCACCTACAACAGCAGAGTTGAGTAATTGCAGCCAGATGGACTGCATAGACTCATAGGCTTGTTAGAGAAAAAGTTTGCTGATTTTTGTTATAGGCCAAAGAAGGCAACCAAGAATTTAGGACATCATTGGTTGATTTGGGACTATTTGGGGTAAAGGGATGAAAGGAAATAAATAATACCTGATAGGATGAAAAGGAGCTTAATGGTTTAACTACTGATAAACTCACTGTAAATACTACACTCAGAGTTGCCAATGGTAAATTGAATTCTTCTCAGATTAGATTCCTCCAACTTCCTCTTCTGACTCACTGCTTGATGTGGAGATCACGAGGATAGTCCAAGATAATCTCCTTATTTTAGACATCTGATTAGTTACATTCATTCCTATTGCTGAATTAATTCCCTTTTGCAATGTAAAGTAACATGTTAACACATTCTGAGGATTAGAGCATTGACATCTTTGGGGGGCTTCAGTCTATGGTCCATTTTGAGTTAATTTTTGTCTGTTGTGTGAGGTAGAGGTCCAACTTTATTCTTTTTTATGTGGTTATCCAGTTATCTCAGCAGTATTTGTTGAAAAGACTCTTCTATTGATATAACCTATTTTTATATTAAAACAATATAACATTAAAATATGTTTATACCAGTAAATATGATGTATCACTTATTTTTTGGATGGACTATAGCAATAATCTTCTCAATTGATCTCCCAGCTTCCATAATTGCCCCTCTACAGTCCTTTTTCCATAAACAGAATGGCCTTTGCAAAGTGCAAAACTAGTCATGTGACTACTGTCTCTGCCCTTAGCAGAGATTCTTATTAGGAAGAGGACTAAACTCTGTATCATGCACCCTCCTTCCCTCTGTCTTCAGCCTAATCTCATGCTCACTCTCCACCTGTTTCTTCTTAGGTCCTCATTACAGTGATTATTGCTTCAACTGCAAACCAGTCTCCCTAATGGGAAAGCCTCTTACAGCACCACATATCTTTCCTTTGCAGCCCTTTTTACATTGCAATTTTAAATTTATTTGTTGGGTGTCATAAATGATGTCTTCTTACACCAGACAGTAAGCTCTAGATAGAAATTGTCTGCTTTTACTAATCATCATAACTTCAGGTTTTAACACATGATATTTTGAGTAAATAAACAAGGGAATTACATGTTTTACTGTATATTTGACTTTTGTTATGATATTTTTTATTTACAGAATCTTAAATACATATATGAATGTATAAATCTTTTCTTTTACAATTTTTCTTTGTTAGAGCTATGTTTAAAGTCCTTCTCCTCTCCACAATTATAGAAGTATTGACCTATTTTCTTTTACTGCTTTTATTCTCCTATTGTTTGCATTAATATCTTTAATCTACCTGCAAGTTATATTTGGCATGTGGTATAAATTAAGGAAATAACTTTATTTCAGAAGTGGTTCACCAGATTCCCAATCCTTTTTCCTCCTTCCCTTGCAGATTTGAAGTAACTTGTTGATTGCACACTAAATCCTTTTCCATGTTTAGTTATTGTAGATAGTGTATCCTACACTGGTAGTATATGCCAATGTTTTGTTTTTGCTTTTAATCCTCACCAGATTATATTTTTCCATTGATTTTTAGAGAGAGTGGAAGAGAGAGGGAAAAACAGAGAGAAATATCAATGTGAGAGAAACACATCGATTGGTTGCCCCCTGCACAAGCCCTGACCAGGGAGCCTGCAACCTAGGTACCGTAATTGAACCTGGGATCCTTTGATCCTCAAGCCAATGCTGTATCCACTGAGCCAAACTGGCTGGGGCGCCAGTGTTTTAATTATTATAGCTTTATGCTATATTTTGGTGTCTGACAGTCACATTTTCCAAGAAAATACGTTTTATAAAATAATATCTCGACTTATACAATTTGAATAAATGGTTACCAGACAGAGATCTGTTCCTTAGAGCATGGAGTTCTCAAGCTTTAGTGGGTCCCACCCCAGAGTTTCTGACTCGGTAGGTCTGGGGTGGGCCCACGTATTTGCATCTCTAACAAGTTCCCTGATGATGCTGACACTACTGATCCAGGGACTACAATTTGAGAACCTTTTCCTTAAATGCTTGAAGTAAAGAATATGGCCAACCTGAGAACCATCCTGGTGGCTTCTCTGAATTGATTCCATGGTGAGTCTGCTGGGGGTTTCTCTAGCCCTGCTCCTGGCTCTACTTCAGAGCCCAGCCAAGAAGCACATCTCCCTTTCACAGCTGCCCTGCTGCTGACAGCTGCACATGCAGCCAGCTCTGTGCCCTTTCAAGGACATGGTGACTCTCTGTGCTATAGGTTCTCTTGATTTTCCTTGTGTTTAAGGGGAAGGAAGCTGAGAACTCCACTTTGGTTTCTGCATTCTTCCTAGGCTATTTAATGGCTCCTTGGTACACACAAAGAGAGAGTTAATCACTAACACCTGCTTATGATCCCAGACCTACAGCCAAGTGCTTGATGGAGACTTTTCTCATCTATTCCTACAATGTAGCATATTTAAAGAAATAAACATAGTTTGAACAGTTTAGCCTTACAATCTATACCACTGTGGGGAAGCCTGTGTCTTCTCTTTCAAAGGGACGACATTATTTGCATTATTTGTGGGAAATAAAATAGCATTAGAGATGCTGACTGCTGTGGGTTCACTCTGCTTTGTCCTTAAGACAGAAGTACATGATTATATTTTACATGAAATATGTGATCATAGGAAACCATTTGTTTTCTTCCACTCACATTTTCCCCAGTAAGTCATCCAAAAGTTAGGTAGAAAATTATTTGCATCTCCTAGAGGGATATACCTTCTAAGAAAGCCTCCTTTTCATTTTTAATTTCATGGTATCTAAACGGCACCACCAGAAGACCTCTTCTCCAGTCACAAGCAGACAAGAGTTTCTGTACAACCCTCCCTTGCCTATATTCCCATATTCAGAACACATTGAGCAAAGCTGTCTCTCAACAGCAACCTGGGAACACAGAAGGATACATCTCGGTCCTTGAGACCTCACTCGCCATTGATGGACTTCGATGCATTCGTTAACAATTACACTGCAGCCTGATAACTATTGCAAGGGAGGTAATCAGAGACTGGGGGCGACAAAGGCCAGGGCTCTGCCTTCAACTTGTTGGGGAACTGGCAAGGCACAACTCCCAGAAAAGGTGGGGGAGGGGGTTTGTGTACATATTTATTTCTATTATTAACTGTTACTGTTGTTTCATTTTTATTTTTTGAATAGTGGTACATTCCCATGTGTGACAATTCATTCAGTAAGTAAGAAAAAAGAAGTGCTGTGCAATGGAAATATGATGTGATTTCAAATGTGATGTGATTTCAGACTTTTTTAGCCATATTTAAAGTAAAGCAAAAGAAGTGAAATTTCTACATTTTTTTTATTAATCCTCTCCCAAAGATATTTTACTATTGATTTTTATGGAGAGTGGAAAAGAGGGAAAGACAGAGAGAAACATCCATGTGAGAGAAGCACATCGATTGGTTGGCTCCTGCATGAGCCCAACCAGGGATGGGCCAGGGAGGAGCCTGCAACCAAGGTACAGCCTTGCAAGTGTCATATTAAGGAGTTTGGATGTCATCCCAGGAGAATCATCAAAAGATTTTAAGATGCCGAAACCGGTTTGGCCCAGTGGATAGAGTGTTGGCCAGAGGACTGAAGAGTCCCAGGTTCGATTCTGATCAAGGGCATGTATCTTGGTTGCAGGCACATCCCCAGTAGGAGGTGTGCAGGAGGCGGCTGATCAATATCTCTCTCTCATCGATGTTTCTAATTTTCCATCTCTCTCCCTTCCTCTCTGCAAAAAATCAATAAAATATATTTTTAAAAAAATATTTTAAGAAGCACGGAAGAATAAGTAAATGATTGAATTAATAAATAATTGGGGGAGGAGAGACAAATCTTCCATATTGGTGAATTCTGGTTAGTAGATGAAGAAGGTGTGATGCAAGTGGAAAATCACCATGTAGACCATTGCAATAATAATTGCTGAAGTCATGATCTACTAATGAATATTCAAATTAGTGGCCAAAATTTTGAAAAACAGGATATTTGCATAGCCTCAAAGTATCTCCACCAAAACTATGTATTAATTACTAGAAGCTTGGTGCATGGAATTCATGCATGCGGGAAGGGTCTCCTCAGTCCAGCCTGCATCCTCTCCAATCCAGGACAACCTCCAGAATCAGGCCTAAACAGCAGTCAGACATCCCTCTCACAATCAGGGACTAACTACTCCCTGCTAGCCTGATCATCCCTAACAGCCTCTGCCTGCCAGTCTGATCACTCCTAACTGTCCCCCTGCCAGCCTGGTCATCCCTAACTGCCCACCCCAATGGCCTGGCTGCCCCCTGCTGCCTGGTCATCTAACATAGCCTGCTGTTGAGTCACTTAGTCATCGCTCACTAACCTCCCTGATGGTGCCCCAGACAGTTTGCATATTCTTTTATTATTAGATAGACTAGACCTGGTGCACGAAATTTGTGCATGGGAGGGGGGTGTCCTTCAGCCCAGCCTGCTCCCTCTCCAATCAGGGACCCCTTAAGTCATGTCTGACTGCCCATTTAGGCCCAATCCTACTTGGACATCCCTCTCACAATCCAGGACTGCTGGCTCCCAACTGCTCACCTGCCTGTCTTCCTGATTGCCCCTAACCGCTTCTTCCTGACAGTCTGATCACCCCCTAACCACTCCCCTACCAACCTGATTGATGCCTAACTGCTCCCCTGCCAGCCTGTTTGTCCCTAACTGTCCTCCCCTGTGGGCCTGGTCACCCCTAATTGCCCTCCTCTGCAGGCCTAGTCAATCCCAACTACCCTTCCTTATAGGCCTTATCACCCCCAACTGCCCTCCCTTGCAGGCCTGGTCCCTCCCAACTGCCCTCCCCTGCTGGTCTGATCACCCACAACTGCCCTTCCTTGTAGGCCTGGTTCCTGCCAACTGTCTTCCCCTGCTGGCCATCTTGTGGTGGCCATCTTGTGTCCACATGGGAGCAGTCATCTTGTGTATTGGAGTGATGGTCAATCTGCATATTATTCTCTTATTACATAGGATAGAGGCCTGGTGCATGGGTGGAAATCAGCTGCTTTGCCCTGAAGGGTGTCCTGGATCAGGGTGTGGGTTCTCTTGGGGTGTGGGGTGGCCTGGGCAAGGGGCCTGTGGTGGTTTGCAGGCCAGCCATGCCCCCCAGTGACCCAAGTGGAGGCCCTGGTATCTGGGATTTATTTATCTTCTACAATTAAATCTTTGTAAACTGGAGTAGAGCCAAGCTTTCTGCTTGAACAGCCATTGAAACTTTGTTGCCTTAAGTGGTGGCCTGGGCCAGCCAGCATGTGTGGAAAGCTTGGCTTCCTCCATTGCCTGGGGCAACCCAAGCCCCCTTCCTGCTCTCTCTCTCTGGCCATAGCCATCTTGTTTGCATACTCGCTCTGATTGGCTAGTGGGCATGGCTTGTGGGTGTAGCGGAGGTATGGCCAATTAGCATATTACTCTTTTATTAGATAGGATTGTGATGATTTTAATATAGGTTTAAATATTCTTTGATATTCCCCCTCCTGGAAGTGGAGCTTAATTCCACTGGACTTAAGGACTCATTCCTAATGAGTAGAATGTGGAAAAGGAAAAATAAAACTTTACAGTGGAAAAACCTAGCAGGTACCACTTAGTAGTATCCTGACAAATGTGATGAGATGACACTGTACCTCTATGATATTCTTTCCCCAATTCCTACATCACATAAGCCCAACTTGAGAGATATTCCTACAACATTCCTCACCCATACTCTTCAAGTGTCAAGGTCATGAAAAACAGAGAAAGGTTCAGTAACTATTACTGAGCCTAAGGAGAGGTGTTGACTAAATGTAATGTGGTCTCCTGGCTTAGGTCCTGGTACAGAAAAAATATATATATTTGGAGAAAAACTGGAAAATATGACAAAAGTCTTCATTTTAGTTAATACAATTGTTCACATCTTAGTTTTTATAAATGTGCCATAGCTATTTAAGATGCTAACATTGAAAGGAAGTGGGTGAAAATACACTGTGACATATTGCTATTGTTACAGCTACTCTATAACATAAAATCATTTTGAAATAAAACGTTTTTAAAAGAACCAGAGTAACATGGTAGATTCACATTGTGGAATAATCCCAGTGGTTGTGAGGGAAAAGGAGATTGGGAGTAGAACAGGCCAGAACAAGTTTCTGCTAAAAACCTCAGGAAGAGAAAGTGGAGGCTGATGGGAATGGGGCAGAAGGAATCTGAGGCCACAGACTGGAAAGATCTCCAAAATGAAAGTCAGGTTTGGATAAGGAAGTGGGGGATAGGAAGACTCAGTTTCCAACCTCTAGGAATTAGATTGGTAATGATGCAATTCACTGAGATAGAGAAAATAGGAGGAAGAACAATTTGGAAAACCATTGATTCTGTTTTAGATCAATTCAGTTTGGAGTACTTTTGAAAAACCCAAGTATCCATTAGGCAACTGGATATGTGAGCCTACAGGTCAAGAGGAAGAGCTGAATCTAGATGGTTGTAGAGAGTCTGACATTTAAAAGGTGGTTGAGGCCAGTGAAATGAGATGGCTCAAGGTGAATGGATAATGTAGAGAGAGGCCCAACAGCACAGGAGTTCAGAGGCTAGGCCAAGAGGTATCAAGGAGACCAGAGCATGTCCAGAAAAGTGGTAATAGAGGCCAAGTTCTAGACGCAGGCTGCCAGGGCCAGCTCACTGGCTTTGCCACCTAACCTGTATATGACATAGGACAAGTTATTTAATCTAATAAGACTTGTCAGGATTACATGAGACTATCTGCAAAGTTCTTAGGATAATGCTGGGCTCATAGTGCTCAAAGAATACTAGCAATTTGAAGGCAAAAGTAAATTAGAGAAAAAAAGCTAAAGGTAGCTCATAAATAAGGGTATGGACTTCACTCCCCTTCTGATAACTATTATTACTATTACTACCATCATCATAATCATCATTTGTTAATCCTCACCTGAGGATATTTTTCCCATTGAAATCAAACCCATGACCCTTTGGTGCATGGGCCAAAGTTGTAATCACTGAGCAAGGCTTCCCTTAAGGTAAGTATTATCAAAAAATGGAAAATTAAGTGCTGGCAAGGATGTGAAGAAATTGGAAACTTTCAGCCTTGATGGTGTTTTATAATAGGGTCTACTACTATAGAATACAGTTTGGTGGCTCCTCAAAAAGTTAAACACAGAGTTACTGTATGATTCAGCAAATCCACTTCTCATATATACCCAGAAGAACTGAAGGCAGTGATTCAAACAGATACATGTACACTCAAGTTCATAGCAGCATTATTAACAACTAGAGAGGCCTGGTGTATGAAATTCATGCATAGGATGGGGAGGGTCCCCTCAACCCAGCCTTAACCCTCTCCAATCTGGGACCCCAGGGGGGATGTCTGACTACTGGCAGTCAGACATACCTCTTGCAATCCTAGACCACTGACTCCTAATTGCTCACCTGCCTGCCTGCCTGGTTGCCCCTAAACCGCCTCCCTGCCAGCCTGGTTGCCCCTAACTACCCCCCACTGCCAGCCAGGTCACCCCCAACTGCCCTCGCCCTGCCAGCCTGGTTACCCCCAACTGCCCCCTCTGCCAATCTGGTTGCCCCATGAGCCTGCTGTTCAGTCATTTGGTCATCCCTCACGAACCACCCTCCCAGCCTGGTCACTCCACACAGCATGCTGTTCAGTTGTTTGATTGTCCCTCACTAACCCCCATGCTGGCCTGGTCATAGGTAGCCATCTTGTGAGGGTGTGAGGGTCAATTTGCATATTACCTCTTTATTATATAGGATAGCAAAAAGGTGGAAACAATCCAAGCATCCATCAACATGGGAATGGATAAACTATGTGGTACATACACACAGTGGGACATTACTCAGCCTTCAAAAGGAATGAAGCTCTGATACATTCATGTGGGTGAACCTTGAAAAGATTATTATTGTCTGTGCAGTGAGGCCAGCATAAAAGGATAAATACTCTATGGTTCCATTTATATGAGAAACCAAGAATAGGCAAATTCATGGAAATAGAAAGTTGAATAGAGGTTATCAGGATTTTGGGGAGGAGGCCATTTATTTAATGAATATAGAGTTTCTGTTTATGATGATGAAAAAGTTCTGGCAATGGTTATACAACATTGTGAATACACTTAATGCCACATTTAAAAAACAGTAAAAATGGTAAATTTTATGTTGTGTATTTCATCACAATATGAAAAATTACTGGTCAATTTGGTAAAGAACTCAAATAAGATAAGCTCTGAGAAATCATCCTTTGTGTTTATTTCGTGACACAGGACCCACTGGTGATACTCCTGGGGTCTTTATAGTGGAGTAGAAGTCAAAAGTCAGCTTGCAGTGAGTGGAAGGGTGATTGGGGAGTGTCTAGACCAGGGACTGAACAACTGTGACCAAGACTGGCCTGCTGCCTGTTTCTATAAGTAAAGTTTTATTGGAATACAGCCTGGTCCTTCCTGCATTTGCCTGGGGCTGCTTTTGTGTGGTGGGAGCAACAAAGTTGAGTAGTTGCCACAGAAACCATACAATCTACAAACACAAAGTATTTACTATCTGGCCCTTTACAGAAAGTTCCTCAGCCCCTGGACTACACAAGACCACTGGACTTTTAAGAGCTTTGACTTTCTCAGACAATCCTGCATTTGTGGTAAAGTTACTGAGTAGAAGACAGTGTTCCTTCAGTCACCAAGTAGAACAGACAATAATAATAATGATGACTTGTCCTTCCTTTCTTCTAACTGGAGAAAGGGATTAAGTCCCTCTATTCAACTCACCCCACTACTAAATTGGCATGTGACTGGTGAAAATAAACACTATGAGATGGCAACAAGTGACAGTTTGGTTTAAAGTTTCCCCATTAATACATGAAAATGCCCACAACTAGGTTTTCAGGTGTTTATTAATTTACTCTCTGGGACTGGGTGTTGATAATTATTTAGATCAAAGAGGAAGCCAGCATATTTAGCACTTACTGTGTATCAGGAACAATGCCAAGGCTTGTGCATAGTTGACCTGATTGATTATCATCATAACCATCAGATGGCATTTCCACACTTCATAGCTGGGGCTCACTGCATTTAGTGTTCACCCACAGAGTCACAGGGAGTCTGTAGTAGAGCTGGGGTTTGAAGGGGTCTGCTGAGTTCCAGGGCCCCAGGCTGTTTCCACAGCAGTCATCCTGGCCTCTGTGGCCACCAGTAGCCTCAGAATGGTTCCTTGTGCCCATTTTAAGTAGCATCTACTATTGTTGTATTGTAAATCATTGAATGAGATACAAGATGCCTTAATGAGCTAATTAATTAGGAGTCATTTATTGGGCACAGCTCAAAAGGAGGTGTCTTTTTCCAAATCTCTAAGCCCCAACATAGAGGAAGTGTCTCATATTTATACTTTTCGAGCCTCTTTGTTTGCAGATATTATTGTTACAGATAGTTGTAACCTTGAATACATGATGAGTTTGTACTTGGCATAATTTTTATCAATACTAGTCTGTTTTAGTCTATTACATTGGATGGCTAGCTTGCAAGGTCAGACAGTTACGTTTATCTTTTTCTATTATTTGAACTAAAAACAAAGTAATTTTACAGAATAACAGGCTGTCTTAAAGTGACAGAGTTTATAATGACAATAGCAGAGTTTCAAACAGTAGTTTTTTTATACAAGATGGAGGAGGTTACTATGCTTCACTATAATGATGCCTTCTCAACCTTTTTTACACCTTGAGCCCTATATTTCACAGTAAGAGCGGCCGCTAAGGTGTGCCTCAAGTGGCTTTAGCATCAACTCTGAAGTTTGCTCCCATGTTGCCTATGCCCCAAGTACCAGCCTGGTTCACCTGACTTTACCCAGAGGGTGCTCAGTATGTTCTGCCAGTACTTTTTAGTACCTGGGCTCCACTTGTTCCCACCTTACTTTCTGCTATAATTCCTCTAGCTCTTCTTTAGGTGACTCAGGGAGGCAGCAAGAGGAGAATCTAGTGGCTTCCCCTGTTCCCATCCATCATGTCCATATGGTCAGTGCATACATACACGGCATCCTTATAATTTTTTTCTCTTTGAGGCTGTCCTTGATAACACAGCCTTTGCCTGCCTAGATTTCTGTAGCCATCCTTGAAGCCAGAATTTAAAGGGAACTCAGAAGTCATCCACCCAACCCTTGATTATATCAGTGAAAAAAAACAGCTGATGCCTACACAGGATGAGCAACTTGTCCAGGCACACACAGCTAGTGGGCAGTGGATGCTGGGCTAGGAAGACAGGGTCTCCCAGCTCCCGGCTCCCAGCCTGCAGCTCATTCTGCTGCAGCAGCTCATAACTCCTGCCTGTCTCAGCTGACTAAGCAGGGATCGCCCCCTGCATGTGGAGTGCTTACCTTGGAGTATTTTCATGAATGAGACCAGATGCAGAACTCCACATTGATCATTTCTGTCCCTCCCCTTTCTGCTTTCTGTTAAAGGCAGCCCCCCAGCTCCCAGCTGGCCTTGTCCCCTCCCCCATCCAGGAGAAGTTATTACATGAAGAGATCAGCTTACCAGTTTTCTCCCAAGCAGAGGCTGAGCTGGGAGCTCCCGGCAGTACAGTGAGGGAGAGCAGAGGGAACAGCACGGTGCCTAGCGGAACTCCAGGGCTGGAATCCCGGGATACAAGTGCATCTGCTAGCTGTTAGCACTTGGCAGTGGAGCTTTCCTCTAGGGTAGTTCTAACTTTGGGTAATAATGTTTGTCAGCTACCTGATATTAACATTGTTCCACGTTCAAACAGCAATGTTAGCAAGACCTGGGGGAGAGGTAAGCCAAATAAAATATCTTGTCAGAAGTTGTATTTTTGTCAGCATTATATTTTCTTTTCTATCTATCAACAGGAATCAAGGAATGGGAGTTTATGGTATGCAAAGAGTAATGATTTTTATACTGCTGTTTTAGGCTTTTCTGCTATTTCTTATAAGCAGACTTGTTTTCTTCTTGAAAAGCCCCATAATTTCTAAAATCTCATTCTGAGGTGGTACAGTTGCCACCCTGGAGAGTTAGCATGGCCTTGATAACAGAGACCTGGAGGTGCATGTTTCTCCTGCCACTGCAGAAGGAAGAAAACGTGCAGGTCGGGTTCCCGCCCAAGGCATTGTTATGCATGCTAGAGAAATTGCTTTTGCATTACGTACCTTTTCTCCTTGTATGCTTTGATGCACTTGGGAAAATCTGTGCTTAACTTTCTGTCACAGGTTTGAAGAAGGAATATGATACATATTAGGGCAAGGAGTGTGTCCAGAAGGAGGAATGTTGAAGCCCCGTGAGGATGATTTGTTCATATTGGTTCAGCTTATATGTTTGCTGTAAATAGTTCTGAACATCATAGGTGTCTATAGGTGTTAGTTTTGATGCAGACAGAGATTGGAAGGCATGACCTATCAGCTGGAGAGGGAAGCACATAGATATATCCACCCTAGCCTGCAACAAATTTACGTCATCTACTTCTTACACTCCTTATGTTGATGGAAGTCAGAGGCCTGAGTAATGTAAGGACAGCCTTTCCATCTTGCTCTTTGAAAAGCCAAGTGAAAGTGTGTCTCCCAAAAAGGTCATGGAGACACTTTGCAGCTTTGTCTTTTGTTGGTATTGTCAGGATGGAGCCGGCTCTGCAAGCTTTAAGTAAGTAACTACGTCCTCTTCTAAACAGAGGGAGGGAGAGAGCTCCCCAACCCACTGCAAGGCTGCTGTGGTTTCAGCCGGCCTGTTTCTCTGTTCAAATAGATCTGTGGCTCAAGGCCTGCAGAAAAGTGTCACTTATTCTAGGCTTTTAGCCTATTAGTTACCCCTGTCTTTCGTTCTGCAGATATTTTCTGGGCCTGTGAGGGAATCAAGGTCTTGAATGGGAATGGAAGGAACTGAATGGGTTAGTGATGCTGGAAGCTGAAAGCAAACCATTGCCCTCTAGTTGTAGTTGAAATTCACAACTTTCCTATTGATTTTTCATTGTGCAGAGTAAATGACAAATGGGCCAGCTTAACAGCCTAGAGCGCTTTGGCATGTGAGAGGAGAGCTCATATGGAAAATATTTCTATCACCACTGCATGTGCATGTGGTCAGGGGAGACCCCTCCCCCCCATACAGAGCAAATTACAGTGCTCCAGCAGCCCTCAGTTGCGTGCCAATTACTCTTATTAACAGCAGGGCCAAGGGCAGGCTTCAGTTACCTGCACACAGCTGACTTCTGGGGAAGGCCACTCTGCAATGTGTGTGCCTCCAGCCTTGTGTCACATGCAGAGAGGCGGGAGCAGCTCTGTTTCACATTACAATCAGCAAAGCAGATGAAGAATGAAAGGGCACAGGCTTATCCAAACCTTGATGCTGTTCAGACAGCATTCAGAACTTGGGAGAGGAAGGCAGAATTAAAGTGTGTGTGCACCTAGTAGCCAAAAACCCAATCAGAGGTAATGAGACACCTGCCCTTTTGCCCCTTTGTTCTCCTCTGCTGTGCTAAATAAGGACCTCCGTGTGTCTTTCCCTCTTTTCCTCCTTGTTTTTCTTCCCTGTGTGTGTGTGTGTGTGTGTGTGTGTGTGTGGTGCAGTGCACACACTGCAAAGTTTGGGCTCCATAACCACCATGCTCCTAGGAAATTGTACAATTAGTGGGATTCCTTTCCCCTTGTTGGAAATAAAATGATGAGGGAGAACATGATTAGCACTTCCTCTCTCCTTAAAAAGAATGTAGCTTATATGGATCTTTGAAGAATGTGGCGTTTCTTTATAAGAGGCTATTTTTTTATTGCCGTTACTTATGAAACTCACCCATAATCATGTGGCATCGCTCCCAAGTCACCAAGATTTTCTTTTTCCCTTCCATCTGGCTTTCTTGCAGGTTTTAATTATCTCACCTTTGGATGTTCATAAAAATACACAAGGGGAAGGAAGAGAGGAGAAGAAAACCTACACCCAAGTAGAGCTTGTCTGGTTGTGCTCTCAACATGGGGCTGGAAGCCCTCAGCAGCCTCTATCAGTTTTCTAGGGTGTGACATCTTCCTGATAAGCAGGGGCTGACAGTGTGGGAGGAGAGTGTAATTCAAAGCAAGCCTCACTTGGCAGCCTATTGCTGGCACTGTTGCCACTAACAGTTGACATCCAAGGACAGAACAACCTAGCATGGGGTCAGAGCCCGGGTTTCAGGATAAACACAAAGGACTATTCCTTCTTTCACTTTCTGGTTGCAGAACACTGAGGACACTAGAAGCCTTGTCCTTATCAAAATTAGGATAGCAGTGGTGTTCACTGTACAGACTGTACACATTCCCTAAAATAATGTAAAGGACTGAAAGGTCAGCGGGATTTTTGGTGTGTTTTTCTGTGTGGGAAGCATGGCAAGGTCCAGCTTCTTTGTAGGATGCAGCAAAATCTGGTAGGGGGTATTTTCTGTCCTAAACTTGAACTTGCTTTCTCAGGTGAAATCAATAAGATCAATAAGATACTGTTATAGATGGGGAGGGGAGGGAAGAGGCATCTAGAAACCTGTAGGATTCCATGTATTGTGGTGAGATAAGTACAGTACCTAGAAGCGAATCAAAAAGATGTTTATTTTAGTTTTGATGAAGCAATTTGGCAAAATCTATTTAAAATTTTTAAATCTTATCTGCTAATGAATATGGTATTTCTTTTGTGGTGATGATCATATTTCGGGATTCGATATTGTACCCTTTAGAAAAGCATTACTATCTAATTAAAGAGCAATATGCAACCTCTGCTTAACCCACAAGCCACATCCACCAGCCAATTAAAGTGAGTATACAAATTAACCCAACCAAGATGGCTATGGCCAGAGAGAGAGCAAGAGGGAGGCTTGGGTTGCCCCTGGCAATGGAGGAAGCCAACCTTTCCACACATGCTGGCTGGTCCAGGCCTTCGCTTAAGGCAACAAAGTTTCAATGGCTGTGTGAGCAGAAGGCTTGGCTCTGCTCCAGGCTACAAAGATTCAATTGTAGAAGATACGTAAATCCCAGATACCATGGCCTCCGCTTGGGTCACTAGGGGGCGTAGCCAGCCTGCAAACCACCACAGGCCTGTTGCCCAGGCCACACCATACTCCAAAAGAACCCCCACCCTAATCCAGGACATCCTTCAGGGTAAAGCAGCTGGTCCCCACCCATGCACCAGGCCTCTATATTAGCTAATAAAAGAGTAATATGCAGGTTGACCATCACTCCAGCACACAAGATGACTGCCCGATGTGGACACAAGATGGCCACCACAAGATGGCCAGCAGGGGAAGACAGTTGGCAGGAACCAGGCCTACAAGGAAGGGCAGTTGGGGATGATAAAGCCTGCATGGGAGGGCAGTTAGGGGTAACCAGCACCACAGGGGAGAGCAGTTAGGGGCAAACAGGCTGGCAGGGAGCAGTTAGGCATCAATCAGGCTGTCAGGGGAGTGGTTAGGGGGTGATCAGGCTGGTAGGCAGAAGTGATTAGGTGCAATCAGGAAGACAGGCAGGTGAGCAGTTGAGAGCCAGCAGTCCTGGACTGTGAGAGGGATGTCCAACTGCCTGTTTAGGCCTGATCTTACCTGGCTCAGGCCTAAACAGGCATTTGGTCATCCCTTAAGGGGTCCCAGATTGGAGAGAGAGTAGGCGGGGCTGAAGGACACCCCCATCCTGTGCACAAATTTTGTGCACCGGGCCTCTAGTAATAAATAATAAGCATCTTTTTGACCCTGCTTTTTCCATTTCTAATACATTATCATATATCCACTCTGACTGTGCAAAATATTCTGTGAGCCATTTTTTCATAATTAGTTTGTTGCAGCTACCCTAATGTCCGTTGGTAAGGAGCAGTGTGCAGATGGTCAAAAGAATGAAGTTGCTCTTTTTGTGCTATTATGAAATGACCACCAGAATATGTTGTTAGGTAAGAAAAGAAAGTTGCAGAACAATGTGTATAAAATGCAACTGTTGTGTAAAATGAGTTAAAATATTTGTTTGTTCTCTCTCTGGAAAGATATACAAGGAATGAGAAGGGGGTGGCTGAAGTGGAGAGCAGGTGAGAGACTTACATTTCATTCTAGTAGGTACTGTCCTATCAAAAGCTTAGAGCACATGCTAAGGTGGAGAGCACATGAGTTAGTAGCTGGAACACTGAAGTGCAGCTCATCAAAATCATTCCCTAACGTCTAAAATGATGTTTTCAGGTCACTAATTCACTCATTTAACACCTATTTGTAACCCCTCTAGATTTTTCCCCATCTTTATAATAAAGATAATGGCAGCTACTTTAAGAGATGGTTAAAAGGAATAAATGTGATAATATGTGTAGAGCTCTGACCTTGGTGTGCCACAACAAACAGCCCTTATTGGCTAGTATTGCAATTAATGTTGCAGATGTTACGATGGTGTGCCACCTGGGTGCTATAAAAAGCAAGGGGAAAAGATAAGGTCTTTATCTTTGATGAGTTTATATGTGCAAATAGTAGTCATGCAATAAGAAAGTTTCTAACTGCAAAAGCAGATGCAAAGAAGCAACAACATCTGTCTAAGAAAGTGAAAAAGATTCCACAAACTATGCCTATTGAACTGAGTCATGGGAGGTTGTCTGTTTGAGGTCCTTAGGACAACCCCCAGGTTTAGTGATTTGATAACCAGCACATGGTTGCACCCATAGCTCTGAGCTATTCCACAGACAGGATACAGAACAAAGAGAACAGAGGAAAGAAAGGTGCATGGGGTGGAGTGGGGGAGCCAGGCATCAGCTTCCAAGGTGCTTCTCCCATGGAGGCCCAGGACACACTTGATTCCCTAGCAATGGTGTGACAACACGCAAAATGTTGCCAACCAGGGAAGCTTGTTAGAGACTAAGCACCTGGAGTGTTTATTGGGTGCTGGTTGCAGAGGCACCCTCTACCTGCCATGTACCAACATTATGGACTCCAGAAGGGAAGCAGGAGTTCAATACAAATTACATTGTCTGTCCAGTGTGGACACAGTGAGCCACTCTTGTCAGTTCTGGGAATGTTGGGAACCCCCACTTCCCCTCAAAATCCAAGTTCCCAGAGGCCAGCCAATGGCCAACATCAAGAGTGGGTCTTTTTTTTAAGGAGAGCAGTCAAGTCTGTTAATGGGTAGGCATTTTAAGTGGAAAAGAGTGGGGGCGGGGAAAAGACATTTCAGGCAGAGGGGAAAAATCAATAGAGCCCCATTAATAGATACACAGCATATTCTGGAAACAATGCTTAGCTCAGATTACAGGAGCAAGATTGTGAGATGTGGCAGAAGTCGCCTGGATCCCAAGGGTTGGAGTTTTTCTCTGTGCCTTTGAAGCTTCTAGAAATTCCATGTCTCCGTTCTTATGATTATCTTTATATGGCATGTCATTTAGATGATCACTGTGGGCCATTTTCATGGTCATAGATTTTTAAATTATTTTTAAAAATTAAAGCAAATTAAGTAATAAACGTAGAGTTGCTTTGTAAGCAGTGATAGCCTCTAAAAAAGCTAGCCATCCTTATTAGTCCCTGGAGTGTTACTGGTAGCAAATAGGAGAGCAGGGTCAATGGAATGCCTATAATGATTGATTGCTCTTGCACAGCTCTTAGCGATTCCCCCTTTTCTTCTCTCTCTGTCTAACATAAAAAACCAACTATGTAGTAAAGCGAGACCCGAATTTGAGCCTTGGGTCAATCACACCTAGCCATATGACTTTTGACATATTTAATTTTTTTAATTATGAAAGCTGATGTTATAAAAACAAATCAAGCAATAAAGAAACACAGGGAATAAGAAGTTAGAGGTTTCCTTTACCTTCACTTCCTCCCCCTCCTTCTTACTGCCTCAGATGAAACCATTGTTAGCGATTTAGCATTTGTCCTTCCAGAATCATGTCTACACATTTTTAAGCATAAGGGTATGTGCATATGTGTGTTTATGTGAGTATGTGTGTATTTTGCTTACAACTTGCAAATAATGCCAATGACTTGCAACTTTCATAATTTAAAAATATAAAAATGTCTCAAGTCTTATGGCTAGATGTATTTTGCTTCTTTTCTGATAGCTATGGATTTTTCCTACTACATAATATTGTATTCTTCTCTGTAACATGCCATCTTTTTACCTATTGATAGTTGAGTTCTTTCCAAGGTGCTTTTATTTCTATTGTAAACAATGTTGATATGAACATTTGGAACATCTCTTCATATATGTGTATAAGGATTCCTTTAGGGTGTATACTTAGGAATTGAGTTACTGGGGCATAGAGTAAGGGTTTAACTCTACAAGGTAATGTCAAATTTATTTCTGAAGTGGCTGTGTCAGTTTTTACCTCCAATAGCAGTACATAATGGTTCTCAATGACCTATCTTGTTATATTTGGCTTTGTCAGGCAAGTTAATTTTTGATACTACAATAGGTATAAAGTATTATTGGTGTGTATTATTTAACATTTTCCTGAACTATTGTTACACTGTAATTGGTATGTGTCTACAAGATATTAATGTTTTCTCTTCTGTGAAATGTTTATTCATTTCTATTTCCAGATTTTAAATTTGATTCTTTGATTTCTCATACTTGACTTAATAGGGTTTTTAAAAATATATATTTTGGACTTAGTTGGTTTGGCTCAGAGGATAGAGCATCAGCCTGTGGACTAGAGGGTCCCAGGTTCAATTCTGATCCAGGGCACATGCCCAGTTGCAGGCTCAACCCCCAGTAGGGGGTGTACAGGAGGCAGCTGATTAATGATTCTTTCTCATCATTGATGTTTCTATCTCTCTCTCCCTCTCTCTTCCTCTCTCTTCCTCTCTGAAATCAATAAAAATATATTTTAATATGAATCTTTGCTTGTTATTCCATGTAATATTTTCTCCAGTTTATAGCTTATATTTGAAAATTAATAGTATCAGTTAATAAATCGAAGTCCTCAATTTTAGCATGTTTGAATTTATCAGTTTTATCTATGTTAACAGTATGTCTTATGAAATTATTTATCTCAAGGTTATACAGATATTCTCCTATATTCTCTAAAATCATTGAGGTTTTGCATTTCACATTTGTCTTTAACACATTTATAATTGTTTTTTTTTCTGTATTCTATGAATAAGAGATCTGTTTTTCTTTTCCATATTGATAATAAAATGATGCAGGACTAACTGTTGAAGCCCATCCACCTTATTTTTATTCTTTGGGAGTATCTTTGCTATTATTAAATATTTGCTTTTCTTTCCAAAATTTATAGTTAATTCAGCAATTTTTCTTGGAAAAATTCTTTAAGAATTTTTATCAAAATTGTATTGAATCCATAGATATGAGGGCACTAACATCATTCCAATATTGATCCATTCTATCCATTAATATAATAGAAGCTTTAGAGTATTTCATTCTTCTTTGAAGCTTTTCAATAAATTATCATTTTCTACATAAAGATTTTACACATCTTTAATTTAGATTTAGTCCTAGCTACTTCACTATATTTTTATTGTAAATTATGTATACATTTTTAAATTAATTTTTGGGTTGTTGCTAATGTTAGAAATGCAAATGATCTTATATCCAAGCAACTTACTAAACTAATTTAAATCAACTGTCTCACTCCAGCCACATAGCTCATTTGGTTGGAGTGCCATCTCATACAGTACATTGTGAGTTTGATCCTTGATTGGGGCATGTGCAGGAGGCAACTGATCAATGTCATTCTTACCTCTCTCTCTCTTTCTCTCACTGTTTCTGTCTTTCTCCCTCTCTCCTTTTTTCTTTCCTTTACTCCCTCCTTCCCTCTCTCCCTCAAATCAGTAAACATATATTCCAGTAAGGATAAAAAAATGTGCTTTAATATTACATCAACTGTCTGTAGGAATTTTTGTAATTTCTTTTTTCTAATATATTTTTATTAATTTTTTACAGAGAGGAAGGGAGAAGGATAGAGAGTTAGAAACATCAATGAGAGACATTGATCAGCCGCCTCCTGCACACCCTCTACTGGGGATGTACCTGCAACCAAGATACATACCCTTGTTGGACTTTCAGTACGCAGGCTGATGCTCTATCCACTGAGCTAAACCAGTTTCGGCAGAATTTTTGTAATTTCTAAGTACATAATCATTGTCATTGGTAAATAATGACCTTTTTCTTTCTTTTCTTTTCCAATTCTTATATCTTATTTCTTTTTATTCTTGTAACACAAGCTAATATCTTTAGTAAAATGTTGAATAAGGCCATGCTGTTTTGTTCTGACATAAAGAATATATTTATAACATTTTACTATTAAAAATGAAATTTTCAGTGTTTACATACTTTATCAGATCTATAAACTCTCTTCTGGTTTGGTAAGAGACTTATTTTTAAAACATGAATAGGTGTTGAACTTTAATGCATTGTCTCTGCCTATTGAAATTATTGATGTATTTTGTATATAGATTAATATATTATTTTTATTATTATTCAATTTTAACTGTTTTTAAAAATTGTCATTATGATATTTTTTTCTGACCCATGCATTATTTAATTATATTTTCAAAAGTATCACCCTGCCATTGTGGCTCAGGGGTTGAGCATTGACCCATGAACCAGGAGGTCGTGGTTCAACTCTGGTCAGGGCACATGGCCTGGTTGCAGGAGCCTGCAAGAGGCAGCTGATCAGTGATTCTCTCTTATCATTGATGTTTCTCTCTCCCTTTCTCTCTGAAATCAACATATAAAGTATGGCCCACCCATCGCTAACTTGATTGTATTGTGGTTAGAGAATACAGTATATGTAGTCCTGATTTTTTTTTTTTACATGTTCAATGGCCTAGTACACTGGTCGGCAACCTGCGGCTCATGAGCCACATGTAGCTCTTTGGCCCCTTGAGTGTAGCTCTTCCACTAAATACCACATATAGGGTGATTGAAATTTTCATGGTGCAGAAGTCGGTTTTCAGCTCTCAAAAGAAATTTCAATCATTGTACTGTTGATATTTCGCTCTGTTGACTAATGAGTTTTCAGAGAACTAGCCTAGTACATGGACAGTCTTTGTAAACATTCCAGGTGTACTTGATAAAAATGTTTTTAATAAGTGGGTACAGAAATTCTTTATATATGTCTAAAATTAAGGTTATAGATTGAGTTATTCAGGTCTTCTACATCTTTCCTTATGTTTGCCTACTTCACCTATCACTGAGAGAGAGAAAGGCTGAAATCTCCCAACAGCTGTTCTGTAGGTCTGTCAGGGAGGTGGGGCATGACTGACCTCACTGTCCTTTGGACAGTCCTGTTAGTAACCACTCTTGCTCAATAGTCTCTCCTCCCTGTAGTTTCTGTACCTGTCATTTCTGAATTTAAAATTTTCTATTTCTGTAATAGTCTGTTTTGATAGTTTCTTCTGCTATGGTTTCTGATCAGCATAAACTTTCTAATATCCAAAAAAATCCTAGAAATTTTTTATCTGCTGATTGTGTTCTTTCTTTCTTTATAGTTGTTACAACATGTATGCCTATTCTGCCATTAGAATGGAATTTTAGTAACTTTGACCATAAACAAATAGATATTTCTCCAGAAAAACAGGTTTATTGGAGAACAATAAGAACAGAAATTTGAGACATGCGGTCTAATGATGAACCATGTACAAGTCCAGAAAAACAAAGGAGAGGAATACTCTTTTATAGATTTGGAAGAGGCTGTTGTAAAGAAAGAGTTCATTGGAGGAAACTGAAAGTTCAAATTGTAATGACTTTTCATTGGCTGAGACATGGCAGTCTCCCACTGGCTGAGCTGTTACCAGGTAAAAAGAAATTTTTCCTTCCTATTGTTGAGGTAGAGGTAGTAATGTGATTGAAGATGCAAGGTACTTCTGGTTCTGTTGAGGTCAGTAGTGTTTGTTGAGTGACAGGTGCATGACAGTTCTCCCTTCTAGCCTCTTGTCTCCATATTAAATGAGGTTTTTGTTTATTAATTCTCACAAAAGAAAACAGAAAAACAAATATCTTATTTCAGTCTGCCATCGTGACACTTTTTAAGACACATATATTCATTTTTTTCTTTCCTTTTCATTTTTCTCTCCATATATGTTTTCTGGGCAGTTTTGTAGACCTCTGTTTTCTCATCTATTAAATGGGGATGATAATATCCCAATGGCTTGTAAGGAATATGAATAAGATAATATTAATGTAAGTGCTTTTTAGACTATAAAGATCTATACAATACATGGGATGACTATAGCACATTCCTTTCACTTTTCTTTTGTGTAACTAATTTTATAAAGCAGCTCAGTTACACTTTGAGAAAAGTGTGGATGGCATATTGTGAGAGGCTCAAACAAAATTTTATTTGCTGCTTTTTAAGAATTATTTGCCAAGAACCTATTGGGCATTTTAGTTGAACAAAGCCTTATTTGCTGACTCAGAATATTATATAAATATATATTTACTTTAGCTTAGAAAGTTAATATGAACTGACAAAAAGAATGCTAAAATTTCAACACAGGCATATTTAAGAGACAGAATGAGTAATTTATGTAAAAGACCAAGTGGTTTGTAATACATCTACTGAAATCTCCCTGTCTATGCTTTTTTTCATATTCCTTCATTGCACCAACATAAGCAGCTCTCAATTAAATTCAACAATTGTGTGTTGAGTGCTATTCTCTGTATAAGGTTTGTGCTAAGTGTCATGAAATTCAGAAGGAGGTAAGACCCTCCATTTGTGCTCTAAAAGTGGGCACTGACAATACGTTAAGCAAAGTTAAAACAGGAATTATCTTGATAAATACAAGATATTTCTATGTGAGGATCAGGAATACCAATATGGAGGAAAAACCAACAAGGGACTATTATCTTTGAAAGAAAGATAATAGATATAGAATTAAAGATGGATAGTGAGGGAAGCTATTCCAAGTCTCAGACCATATGAGTAAAGAAAGGTATTCAGTTGGGAAGGTAAAAGCATATTTAGATAATGGTAAATGATTCTTTTTTTTTCTCTCTCTCTTTTGGCCAGAAGATGTACATGTAATGGGAAATAATGCAAGTAAGATGGCTGGGGGACATATTGTAGACAGTAAAATTTTGGCCTAGGGGAAGGATGGAGGCTTTCTTTGTGTAAATGTCCCAGGGAAACTTGTAAAGATATACTTTACATCCTATATAATAAAGATCTAATATGCAAATGGTCATCATGCCCTCACGCCCTTGTGCCCTTGCACCCTCGTGCTGTGGCGAGGGGACCTGAAGCTGGGCCAGGGGACCTGAGGCTGCACCTCCTACCTGGCAGGGATCAATGGTGGACCTGAGGCTGTGCCTCCAAGTGGGGCTTGGTAGGAGTGGGGCCGCCCGGGTCTGGGTCTCACGTGATATCGAGGTGCAAGCAGGTGGGCAGGGACTTGACTCTGGGTCCCATGGCATGCCCCAGATGCTGACAGGATGGAAATTTTCATATACATTTTACTAATTTTCTTTAATCTCTGTTACTTCTACTATAGAGAAATGGCAAATAGAAATATTATAATATTTCCTCTAATTAATTCCCTTTTAATGTGCACAAATTCCATGCATTGTGCCAATAGTTTTATTATAAATATAGATGTATGTAATAGGTGTGTATTCTTCCATATCATTATATTATTTCTTTCTTCTGTGGATATGTTTTCATATTTCTTAGGTCTACTGGAAGTCACTAAAACTAAACGATTTCTTAAATATGTTTCAACTTTCTATTTTCTTAATCTGAGTGACCGTTGAAGTACAGATGCATACCAAGAGCCCCTGTAATATCATAAATAGAGGGAAGAAGACCCACAGCTTTGAGACACACAGGCCTGAGCTTCGATCTCTGTTCTGCACATTTTTACTTAGGCAAATGACTCTAAGCATCATTCCCTTCATCTTTAAAATGGGGAGGACTGTGTCAATATCATAGAGTTTTGGTGAATATTAAGGAGTTAATTTCTTTAAAGTGTTTGTTGCATAGTAGATGTTCCATGCGTAATGCTATTTGATCTCTCAACCTAATGGAAATAAATTATGTAAATCTACAAGGAGTTATTGTCAAATTACAACAGAATATAAAGTGAGAGGAATGAGAGAGAATTAGGGAAGTATTCATGAGAACAGGACAAAAATCAGGAAATAACTAAAGAGAGGAGGTTTGTAGTCAAGAATCTAAAATGTGGCTCCAAATTCCTTAGCCAGATCTTATGGAGATAAAGGCTTTGAATAGGAAAGAAAGGAGAAAATATATATGATGCTTGCAAATGGGAACATAAGGGTGGGCAGTTGAAAAAGGGAAAAGAACAAAAATAGGGTTCCTAATGCTAAGACAAGTTAACCATATTCCCAGTTGGTAAAGGCAGGGGCTAGGAGACCTGGAGGATGAATAGTCTAGAAGCAGCATAATCATGATGGACCTAGTTGTAGCATCTAAGACCTCTGGGAAAATGAAAACTTGGGGATAATTTAAAAGAGAGTGGTTGTGGCTTTAAATTTTCATGGAAGCAAAGTTAAACCAGATATGTTAAATGTGTTCAAAGCTATTTGGAAGAGCGCTCAGCTGTGTACAGTTTGTTCCCCAAATCCTGACCCTGTAGTGATGATTAGATTTGTACATCTAACATCTGAATCTGTTGGAAGGTGGTGTGGAGGAGGAAGACAAGTTGAACCCAGGTCTTCACTGCATTCATCAACACATCACTTATACTAGTAGAAAGCCTGCTGTATGCTCAGCATTATTCTAAGTGGTTGCCATGTCTCAGTAAGCCACAGAAACATGGTACATTCCATACATCAAGTCTCCCATCTGGTTTGACCTCCTTTGCTCTCTTAGTAGTTTACCCCATGAATACCTGTCTCCCAGTGAGCCTGCTAGCAACCTGAAGCTGATAAACCATCCCTGTATCCCCAGTCGTCCTGTGGTACACACACTGGACACTAAATGCACGTATGCGGCACACAATTATTGAGCCTACGAGTCAGAATGAAGCAAAAATGCTGTGTGTTGACTGATGAGATCTTCAGAAATGAGAGATGCAGCAGAATCTTGCTAGGGGATCCTCCAGCAAAACTTCTCTAGGAATCTCCACTGGGAGGACAGGGAATGGAAGGCCCAATAGTGCCCTGGAGGCACTTCCTTTGGAACTGTGTCTTCTAAGGGCTCTGGAAACCCATTCAAAGGGAATGGACTAGCTGATGAATATCCAATTTATCAGCTAGACCATAAACTCATCAATATAAATGTCCTTGATGTAAACTTAATACTGTCTTTGATTTATGTTCTTAATTATTTTTAGGCAGGGTATCTGGTGCTTGGCAGAATTCCGTCTTGTTTTTTTTTTTTACTTCCTATCCCAGCTTGATTGAGTCTTCCTTCATCTGGTTTTCTCTTAATAATGATGAACCTGAGAAAATGCCTGCTTTGGGCCTCTGCATAGGACAGGAGCCAGGACACTTAGGACATGTCATCCTTGGGACATCCTGAAAATCCATGTATTCTCCAAGATTTCTTCTTGTGCATCATTAAAGCTTTTTTTTTTAAAAAGGGGGGGGATGAAAACCCTAACTGCCCCCTCCCCCAAGGAAGCACTACAGTATTGTCTAATCATGATGCATTTTGATGATTAACAGAATTCTATACCAAGACTCAAACCTGATACACACCATAATGATTAAGCCAAATAATGCTTAATTATTTGGGTTCTTATTCCTGAGAAAGAAAGCACAGTGAAGTAGAAAGTAATATTTTTTGAAGTTTGCATATTTTTATTAGGTTCAAATAACCCAATTCTGAGTACTTAATATGGTTTCTGATTTCCATGCTTCATGGTATGTCTGTCAATAACCTCAGAAAAGGTTGCCATCCTTATAAAACATTGCTATCCGGCCAGAGCTCCCTTCTTCCCAATTACTGCTCTTGTCTCCCATCAATATATCTGACTGGTGAATAAACTGTTGAGCCCACGTGATCAATGTGTATTGAGGCCTTGCTGTGCAGCAGCCCCAGAGGTGGAGTTTGATGTGCTTGTGCGAGTCAGCCCTGGCCTGTCAGTTGTCTTGATTGATGTGCCAGTTAGCTATTCTAAAATGACCAAAATTCTTTCTTGTTTTCATTTTATTTTTCTATATTGATGGGAAATAAAGTTTTTGTAGCGTTGCAGAATAGAATAGATCTGAGACTTCTGTTTCATTTAAAGAACTGGATTGATGTACTTCCAATAATTCATTATGTTTATGCTCATTTTCCCCTCCTTGGGAAAGTGTAATAGGGCTCCACTCTGTTTATGTTGGGCATTATACCAGATACTAAAGATGTAAAGATTGCCCCGGATGGGTGGCTCAGTTTACTGGAGCATTGTTCCATACACTCAGAAAGGTTGCAGGTTCAATTTCTTATCAGGGCACATAACTAGCTTCAGTTTCAATCCCCGGTCAGGCTGTATATGGGAGGCAACTGATCAATGTGTTGTTTTCTCTCTCTCTTTCTCTTTCCCTCTCCCTTCCTCTCTCTCTAATAAAATAAAATAAAATAGACTGATTAATTTCAGAAAGAAGAGGAGAGTGAAGGGGTGGGAGGAGAGTGATTAACCTGGGAACTTACATGCATGTATACATATCCCATAGACACAGACAATGGAGTGTGAAGGCCTGAAAGGGACAGGTACAGGGTGGAAGGGTCAGTGGGGGAAAAACACAAACAAAGCAGACATCTGTGATACTTTCAACAATAAAGATAAACTAAGTAAATACATGAATAATCAAAATATCTGTGGATGAGCTCTAACAAAATGAAAAGCTTTAAAAATAAATAAATAAATAAATAAATAAATAAAGATGCAAACATGGGTTCTCACTCCTTGGCGGTCGGATGTGCACAGAGAGGCAATAGGGCATTGTAAAAACTGCTGTCATGTGTATGGATTGAGTACCATCAGAACCTAGATGAGCAAGCACATGGCTGTTTTTGCTGAAGAAAGTCAGTGAGTATTTCACAGAGGATATTTAGTTTGGGGAAATTATAGAATAAGTAGGAATTTGGCAGTTGAAGAAGCTGGGGGAAGAGGTGCTGAACTTTCCAAGAAGAGGGACCAATGCATGCAAAAGCAGAAAGTCTGTACATGTTCACATTCTATTATCCAAAACCCTTGGGGCCCAGATGTGTTTCAGAATTTATAATATTTTTTTCATATTAGAAGAGTAACATGGAACATATATTCCACAACACCACAAGCAGGGTTCTAGTCAAATACATGAATATATCCAGAGCAAAAGGTTTGAACATTCATATTAAGTAGTATTAATGAAAGACTATTATTAATAGTCATGCTTTGCTTCTAAATGAGTTTGAATATCAAACTTAGACCCTCCTTTCCTCCCTATCCCCAAAACAGCCCATATGTTTTTAAGGCTTTTGGATTTTAGAATCTTGCTTAAAAGGATTGTGACTGCAATATCATCAGATTCCTAGTGCTAACTTTCATTGGGCTGACCTGGGTCTTGTGCTCATCCCTAAACCATCACAGTAGGCAAGAAAATCATTATGCTGATTGGCCAGGGTCCAAGTCCACCCCTGGAGTTGGATAATGGGTTCAGCCTGCCTGTATCACAGAGTGATATCAGGATGATATTTCCAGAAAAAAGGAATGCTTGACAAGTAAAAATCACAGATGTCCATTATATGTGCCCACATTATATGGCCTGGATCACATAGTCCTAAAAGCAGAACCAGGATTTGCACCCCTTTCTGTTTCATTCCAGAGCCCATGCTAGACTATGGTGCTTGAACATACTAGTGGAACATAGTCTTCCCTGTGTAACCCACTGCTCAATTATATAATGCAGATGGTTAGAACCCAGCAAAGTATATAGTAAAGTGCTAATTACATGGAGTACAGAGAGCCAGTTAGTTGAAATGACTTAGAGAAGTAAGAGATATTCACAAGATTGAGTTTCACAGGGAGGCAGAGCTTGAGCTCAGCCTCAAAAAATGTGTTGGAAAGAGATGGGAGAGACCTTATCTCTGATTTCTGCTCCAGGGTCTCAGTTGTAAATTTGGTTGCAAACAAACATTGAATTTGAGGAAGAAATAACAGGCAGATTTTCCTGGGCCCTGAATGAACCTTTGAGACTACAGGACATAAATTACAGGGAATGGTAGCAAGATGAAAAAATTCACTCTAATTTATTGACAAGCAAAGCAAAGGAATCACTACAATCGAGATCAGTGGTTCTCAACCTTTCTAATCCCCACAACCCTTTAATACAGTTCTTCATGTTGTGGTGACCCCCAACCATAAAATTATTTTTGTTGCTACTTCATAGCTGTAATTTTGCTATTGTTAATGCATCATAATGTAAATATCTATCAACAAGTGAATCAAAAAATCAAGTGAATAAAAAACCCAACGAACAGAATAAACTGGTGAATATAATAGAATCAGGGGCATAGAAAGGGAGTGGACTGACAATTCTCAGGGGGAAATGGGGGGTGAGTGGTGTGGGAAGAGATTGGATAAAAATCTTACACCTATGTATGAGAAGAGTGGCAGGAGGTAAGGGTATGGGGTGTGGGGTGGGAAATCAGGTGAAGGAGAGCTATGGGGGGAAAAAAGAGGAACATCTGTAATAAACAACAATAAAGATTTATGAAAGAGAGAGAGAGAGAGAGAGAGAGAGAGAGAAGAAAGAAGAAAAGGAGCTGGTTTTCAATGGTTTCATTTCATTTGGTTTCGTTTTAGAATTTTTTCCTGAAATTCATTAGTGAAATCAAGTACCCTTCAGGCATTGTTATGCTACAGTAATGCATAATCTGAATGTTGTGTATGTTTTCTTCTTAAAGGAACTCTAATAAAAATTCACTCTGGGTTTGAAGTAGCTATGAGTACAAATACCCAATCTGTGAGTGTGGAGAAGTTTGTGGTCAGATGGCCATGCAGTTCCTTAATTCAGGAGCAGCCAATAGGCTCCAACACAGTATTTACTGAACGTCTTTGTACTCAGGTGTTAGACAATCTCATTTAATCCCAGCAGAGCCCTTGGTGATGCAGGTTATTATCCCATTTTTAGGTGAGAAAACTGGGTTAGACAAATGAGTAGCTTCCTGAATGCAATCTGTTAAAGGGCGGGGCTGGTATTTCTCCTCACTCCTCAGCCTCACTGGGGGATACCGTCCTGCCATGAATTTCTATAGTATAGACTCTCATCTCTTAGGCCATTTTGCTCCATATTCTCATCCCTTCCTGCCCTGTACCCAGATTTTGTTATATTATATGTAATTTAATTATAGTCAATTTAATTTTAATCGACTCACTATGTCTCCAAAAGGCCCTGCCATTTCCTCTCTCAGTCTTTACATTGTCTTTATCTCTTGGGCCCTGTACCTTGCCTCCCTCCCCAGGCTTGCCCACTGCTTTGGCATCGCAGGGAGAGAGTTGATAGCTGCTGTAGACATTGGCTGTTGTCCTTCAGGGGCAGAAGCGTCCCTGAGGGCTTGCACAAAACAGACTAGGTTCTCTGAAAAACTGTCATCCTCCCCCCACTTCTCTAAAAGCTTAAATTCATGTAGATGTGGTATATTTTATGTCAAGAAATCTTAGGACCAGAGTGGATTAACAGACCAATCCTCTCCACTCCTCACTGCTCTGGGAAAAGGATCACTTGATAGACTAACTGCAGCATTGCTATGCGAACTTGAGTCAATGACTTTACCTGGTCTGCAGATTCCAGGCACCTGAGGCTCTGTACTTCTGGGGACCTCTGGGAATCAAGATAGCATATAACTCAGAATTACTCAACAGAGCAAGGACCTGGCATATTTTCATGCCAACTTCTTTTCATCACTAGTTGAGAGCTGCATTCCCTCTCCAGCACTTACAGCCTGCTCTCAACAAGAACAAAGTGCCCAGGCAGGTGCACCCAGCACCCTGCTTCAGAGCAATGAGTCCGATGTGAAAGGATGTCAGCAGGCCATGGGCAGACTTGGGGATAGTCCCCATTTACAAAGATCCCAAGAGGAAGCTTCAACAGTCAGAAGCAGGAAACCGTGTGTGTGTGTGTGTGTGTGTGTGACTTACAAAAACTAATTTTGATGAACTATCATGCATGCTTCTCAATCTTGACATTTTGGAAGCTCAGAAGCTATTGGACAAGGAAATCTGTGTCAAAACCTACACTCTATTTCCCTTCTGCCCAATTTCTTTGTATATTTATTCTTACCTTATTTGTGTATTCCTTCCAGAGCCCCTTTAATTCCTTCATTGGCATAGTTTGGGTATAAATAAATACAAAAACAGGTTACATGATTAAAAGAGACAAACCTGGGACTAGCTGCAAACTCCTGCCAAGCTGCTGGCTGCTCTGTAGCTTTATGTAAGGAAGGTTTGTGTTTTATCCGGCTCTCCTATAAAGGTCTCAACTGCATGGAGACCACAGAATTGTTGTCCATGTGTCAGGTGGTGGTGAGTTGTCAGAGATCTGCAAATAAAGGAAAGTACATGTGTTCTTCAAAGTGGACACAGAAACAGGATGGCTGTTATCCCTATGATGCTATACATGGGAGACGACTATGCACCTGGGTGATGTTGCCCAGATGTCCCTGAAGGCCAAATTGGAGCCCATGATTCAAAATTTTACTGAGTCAGGATTCCGACCCTTTTTATAACATAGAAAGTGGAAAAATAGATGAAGGCAGTACTAGCAGAAGCAGCTTCCAGGACTTTTAATAACTGTAATCTCACCCCTCTCTTTTAAAAGGCTAATATAGTTTATTTTTTTCATTAGATTTCACATCTGAGTGAAATCTGTGATATTTACCTTTCTCTGACTGGCTTATTTTGCTTAGCATAATACTCTACATGTCCATCCTTGCTGTTGCAAATGGTAAGAGTTTCTTTCTTTTTTTTTTTACCATTGTGTTGTTGTCCATTGTGTAGATGTACCACAGTTTGTTTGTTTTTATCCACTCATCTGCTGATGGGCACTTGGGTTTTTTCCAAATCTTAGCTATTATAAATTGCACTGTTGTGAATAGAGGATGCGGATATTCTTTCTGATTGGTGTTTCAGGTTTCTTAGGTTATATTCCTAAAAGTGGGATAAGTGGGGAATGGTGGGGGGGAGAGAAAGTAACTAGAGAACTTCTATGTATATATGCATAGCCCAGAGTCACAGACAATAGTGTAGCAAAGGCTTGGGAGGGGTTGGTGTGGGAAAGAGAGGGTTAATGGGAGGAAACACACACACAAGCACACACACACAAAACAGAGCAGAAATCTGTAATACTTTCAACAATAAAGATATATTTTTTAAAATGTATACATATTAAAGGCCAAAATTTTTTTTTAAAAATTAAAGGCTAATATATAAAATAATTGCTTCTATGCATGATTTTTATTTATTAATATTTTCACCCCTTTACTGTGTAGTATGTGACAGACTTTCTTTAATGAATATGTATTACTTTTAACTGGGGAGACAATGAAAAGGTATTTCCTCTCATCTAAATATTTTCTAATCTTGACATCCCCCTACATGTCTTGTTTTCTAAAAATAGGTGTTTCACTAGAAACATCTAAGGTAAAAATGTGGCCTGCCACTCAGAAATCTAAGATTTGGGTTCTTTTCTTTGCTGGTCAAAAGCCCTGAAGAAATGAAGATTCTGCCTACTGTTCTGCATGGATGTGGATGCAGACTCACACTAAGTCTTTCTTTGCCATTTGATTTCATGTTTCAAGGAATATGTTAAGGTAGATATCATAGCACCAAAGAGGGAAGGAAGGAGGGAACAAATAAATGTAGATTCCACTCTTGTTTTCCTTCTGTCCAGTAATCAACAGTGTTAGCTGAGCATCTTTCAGAAGTTATTTATTTATGATTAGAGGACCAGTGCATGGATTCATACACCGGGGGGGTCCCTCAACCTGGCCTACAGGGATCAGGCCGAAACAAGTTCTCCAACATCCCTTGAGGGGCCCTGAGTAGCAAGAGGGTGGCTCTTGGGTGATGCAACCCAGAGTCGGGCTCCCTCCTCTCTGGTTCCAGGTGCGTCACCCAAGAACAGCAGCTGTCAAGTCACCACAGCTCAGCAGCTCCTGCATTGAGTGTCTGGCCCCTGGTGGTCAGTGTGCATCATAGCTACTGGAAAATTGGCTGGTCACTTAGGCTTTTATAAATATAGATACTTTCATTCTAAAAAATAGTGAATGTAAGGGAGGAAAATGGAGCAAAGTGGAAACTTGAGATATAAAAAATAAGATAAGAAAGTCCTACTGAGTATGGATCAGAAAATCTACTCAGAACTTCATAGCAGCCAGGGCAAATAAGAAAATATAATCAAATACATGATTCATAGGTTAAAAAAACAAAGCTTATTTATTTGGAATGCTGTTTTGAGCTAAGTACTTCGGAAGAATATATACAAAGAGGATAAATATATTAGTTCTTTGACTCAAAAAGTCAGTACCACTACATGAAGATAAATGATGTACTATCTAACACCAATTGAGGACTTCTTATATGGCAAGCCCAATCTCAGCCCATGTAATTATGGCACAGGAACACCATCTAGCAGAAACAACTGCTTACATTAATCCTTGTTACAATAACCCTCTGAGATATTAGTCAGGAAAACATTGTTTTTCCATGAAGAAAGCAAGGTTATATAGCTAACTAGAGGTCCGGTGCACAGATTTATGCACATTGAAAGGAAATTAATTAGAAGGTGGCCAGCGGGATAGTGCCGGGGCTCAAAAGACATCTGTGGAGTGATTGGGGTCCCTCTGGCAGGTGGGGTCCCTTGGTCTGGCCTGCAGGGATTGGGCTGAAACCAGCAGTCTGACATCCTCTGAGAGATCCTGGAATGTGAGAAGGCACTCTGCAAAGTTGCTGTAGCTCAGCAGCTCCTGTGTTGAGTGTCTGTGCCCTAGTGGTCAGTGCATGTCATACCTACCGGCCGGCCAGCCAAGTCAGCTAGTTCCTTAGCCTTTTATATATATAGATAATTCATAAATCCAATATATAAATCCAGATTTTTCAGATACACCTTTTCCATTATTTCATGATGTGGCGAAGGGGATATGGTGATGGAAATTTGGATATTTAGAATCTTGGAATCTTGAAATTTTTAGCTCTAGAATCTTAAGCTGAGTTCATGGGAGGTGTCTGTTCCTAGGCCTGCCACTAACTGTATGGTGATAGGCAGACCCCTCTTCTTCTGAGAGCTGCAGTGTCATCACTGGGGAATAAGGAAGAGGATGACTGGTCAGGGAGGATTCATTCCAACTGGGACAGCCTATTCATCTCTGGGTTTCTATGGCTCCAGGTGGCTTCCCATACTATACTCCAGGGTATTCCTAGTCATTTTCCCATTAGCAGTTGCTCTGTATACAGGCTTGGCCACACCTCTGTGGGACATTTAACCTTCACTGTTGGCCCAGCCTGCTGGGGCCCAGGCTTTCAGGTTATAGCATGCAATCTGAGAGAAGCCAGAACTCCATTGAACCCAAAGTGACCCACAGGGTGTTTTCCAGACATTAGCAGACAGGCTTTTATTGATATTGATTGGTACTTTGCTCTGCATAGATCTTCTGAGGAAGAGTTATAGTGGGAAGTGCCTGAAGGTGAACAACTCACTTTCTTTCTTTCATTGTTAAGTCTCTTCTGAGCCCAGAGATCCCATGTCCATATGGTATATTCTTACATGTTGGCCATGTCTCTGTGGGGTCTCCTGGCGAGGGGCTGGCGTTGGAGAACAGGATGTTGCATGTTAGTTTTCTGAGCCCAAGTAAGTAAACCTTGTCCTGAGCTTTAGTTTTCATTTTTGTTCCTGGTGTCCTTTGCTTAAAAGTTTCTGTGTTGAATAAAACCAAAATATTTAGCAAATCCTCCAAAATTCCATATTTAATGGGGGAAAAAAAGAGATTTCTGAGCTTATATTTCAAATGTGAATTCCACGTTCCCATTGCATTAAGGCAAATTTGCCTCACCAACTCCCCAGATGCCTGGTGTGCTTCCCTAAAAATGCCTACATTTAGCCCCTGGAACGCATTTTAAGTACCTACTGTGGACAGTATTATCCTCTGAGCCATGAGGGGATAGAGTAGAAGTTAGATTGGAAGCCCCTCTAATTTAGTTGTAAAGGTTGCTTTGGGATAGGTAGGAAATTTCGGCTTTAGCCTGGGACAAGCTTTTCTCCATGCAGGTGAGCTTTACCCTGGGATTCTGTACCTATGTTTGGTCCTCCCTTGGGACCAGGAGCAGACTGGAACAGCCTAGGCAATTTCTCAGTGAATTGTGTTTTCTTTCTTCCAGCATCTCTGAAGATAGTTTTTCTATTTACCAAGTCTAAACTGCTCTCCTAAAATTGTCTTTTAGCCCAGCCGGTTTGGTTCAGTGGATAGAGCGTCAGCCTGTGGATTGAAGGGTCCTGGATTTGATCCAAGTCATGGGCACATGCCAGGATTTTGGGTTCTATCCCCAGTGGGTGGCATGCAAGAAGCAGATGATCAGATTCTCTCTCATAATTTATGTTTCTTTCTCTCCCTCTCCCTTCCTCTCTGAAATCAATAAAAATATATTATTTTAAATTGTCTTTTATTATGAAAATAATTAATGTTCATTTTTGAGAGAGGCAGAGATTGCAGAGAAATATTTAGAACAACATAACAAATAAAATAAAATCCCAGTGCAGCAAACTTACTACTATTAATATTTTAGATTTACAAAAGTATGTTTGCCTGTGATTATTCATTCATCCTCACTCCTGGCCAATTATGTAACTTTCAGTTGCAGGGTGGGGATGGAGGTTAATAACTATTACACGTGAGCAATTTTCCTGTCATTATATAGCTGTCACAGCCTTGGTTGTGATGGCTGCGTGGCACCCATAGGCAGTTGCTATTTTTCCCATTTCCTTTGTGTTGAACATTTCTTCAACCATGTCTTTAAGATGATAGCTGTAGCATGGTAGCCACGCCAGAGTGTACAGCTCATGGCTGGCACTGGGTAGGTCTGGGCATAAACAGAGAAAAGGCACCACACCACTTGCCCCCAGAGAGGGGTGTGGAGCGTTGGCCCCGGGTGTATATCCTGTCTACTGTGACCCTTAATATTAGGAGCCATCTGCTCGTAGCACAACAGAGTCTGAAAGGAATTTTGAGTCATCTAATACCAAGTCATATTCAATATAATCTATGAGTGCTGTGTGTTTCGTTGTTGACCAAGTCTGAAAAGTAGACTTGGGGTGGAAGTGGGGAGAAAGCTCCTGAAGAGTAGCTAACTCTTGAATTGCTTCTTAAAGGAGAAAGTGACATGGAGGAAGGAGGATGGAGACATTCTAGGAAAAGCAAATAATGCCAGGAGAGGGAGCTTAGCAGCATTGGGTTCATGCTAGGGCTTTGTTCTGGCCAAGTTTAAGTTGCCTGCAAGGGTATAATAAAAGTTGAGCTGAACAAATAGGTGTGCAGGGAACATATCCTGAGAGATCTCTGATGCACCCCAAAGAGAGTAACTTCATCCTAGAAACCTGGTGAAGGCCCTAAGCCTTACAGATGGAGACCTAAGGCCTTAGCTCAGCATACATGCCCTTTGAGAACACTCACTGTGGCACCTGCAGGGGATTTTGGGAAGAGTTAGTAAGTGAGGACTCCTAGCCTCCTGGGTGCTCAGGGTTTGTTGCATCTGAAAGAGGCTGTTACAAGACTCAAGAAAGGATGCTGATTGAAGTGGCTATGAGAATTGAAGGTAGGGGTCCTATTAGAAAGACATTTACCAAGGGACATGGATGAGGTTTACTGATTTTACAGCCAACGACCAGTGTTTATTCCTGGGCAAACAATAGAATGTGACTTTTGAAAAAGTGTTTGACTTTAGGAACCAGTTGGCCAATGAAATGTTTCTAGACCTTTCAAAACTCTAATCTCTGCTTTATGAATTATATACTTTGGGTCTATTCGATGAATCCTTCTCCTTTCTCCCCGCCCCCCAAAAAAAGCACCTGTGAAACAAGCTAAATACCATACTGTTTGTTTTCATGTAAAAATATTTCCTCAAATCCTCTATGTACATGAATTACTCTCTAGGGAATAGATCATCTAATTTCCTCTCTACAGTGTTCTTCATTCACATGTCCTACATTGCTTAAGGATAGTTTATGAACCTACTGCTTCTGCAGGATTATGACATATAATAAATGTCATTGTGAGTTCTGGTTGATTTCCTGCAGTCTCATTAGTTGTGACTTCATTTAGTAACTTGATACTAATTGTGTCACTTTGATTACCTTTCATTATCACCCTAGCTGTTAGAATACCTGGAACAAGCAAGGTGCCTAATAAATGTCTGTTGAATGAAGTAGGGCTTCCAATCCTTTAAAAATTAAATTTTGAAGAGGTCAGAAAGAACTCCCACAGTTCAAGTACATTAACTTAAGAGATGATTTCTTGGGAAAGGAGCACAGATCTTGTCTAACGTACCTCTTTATCCTAGCACCTTGGCATATGCTGGACTCTCAATGAATATTTGCTGACAGACAAACCCTACTGTCTAAATGTCTCATGGTGAGTCACTGCTCTTAGTTCAAGCCTGTGCCTTAAACTGTAAGGCAACCTTTCATATATGCACTCAGCCTTTATTGAGTGCCTACAGTATGCCAACACAATAACAAACATACATTCATGGTGTCTTGAATGCCAAAGAGCTTTTTTATTTTGAACTTTGCAAACCCCCTTGGTAGACACCATCATCCTTTTTTCAGATGAGTAAAATGTGGTTTGGAAATACTAAGGTACTCATCTGAGACGGTGCAAAGGGGAAGCTGGCTCTCTCACCTGCATCCACCTGGTCCAGAAACTGGCCTCTGGATCTCCTTTCACCAATGAAGTAAGCTCTGGTACTGTGAAGTGGATGTCAGATGTCAAACGGTTTAAATCCCTACCTCCATGCTTTTCTTCTGTATGACCCTGGACAGTTCCTTGCCCTCTCTGAGCTTCAGTTGGTGGGGCACAGGTGAGAGATGATGAACTGAGTGGCACAGAATTGATGGAGAGTTGCAGCTGGACACCAGGATTTTAAAGAGAAAGTCACCTGGACATGATGATTGATATAAGGTAAGGCAGGAAAGAGGGACTTAAAACTATAGCTATTTGTTATTACTCTCAAGTCTATAGGTCATCTGGGGTGGTCTGCCCATCTGGGTCATGCATGGTTAACCTTGGCTGGCTGATCTAAGGAAGCTTCACTCACATGTCTGGCAGTTATTGGCTATCTACCAGGGTGATGAGGGTAAATGGACCACACATCCTCCACCCAGCTAGCCCAGGCTTGTGCACGTGACAGTGTTGTAATTCCAAGATTGTGAACAGACACAATGCAAGGCCCTCAAGGGGTGAGGAAATCTACTCCATGTCTCTCTGGGGGGAGCTGCAGCGTCACATTACCATAGGCATTTCATTTCCATTTGCTTGAAAGATATTTTTCCTCCCTTCACTTTCAGTCTGTTTAGAGTCCCTTGTTCTGAGGTGGGTCTCTTGTAGACAGCATATATATGGGTCATGATTTTTATTTATCCATTCAGTCATTCAATGTCTTTTGATTGGAGCATTTAGTCCATTTACATTTAAATTTATTATTGAAAGGTACTTGTTTGTAGCCATTTCTATTTTTTGTCTGTGAAGCTCCTGATTTCCCCTTCAATTTTGATTGATAAGTCTTATTGGATAGAGTGTTCTTGGATTCAGTCCTTTGATTTTCATCACTTTTTATACCTCCTTCCATTCTCTGTTAGCTTGATGTGTTTTTGTTGAGAAATCATTTGATAATATGATGGGGGATTCTTTGTAGGTAACTCTCCATCTCTCTTGCTGCTTTTAAGATTCTTTCTTTGTCATTAACATTTGCCATTATAATTATAATATGTCTTGGTGTAGGTCTTTTTGGACTCACATTGCTTGGGATTCTCTGTACTTGTGTAAATTTTTTCTTTCTATATCAGGGAAGTTTTCTATCATTATTTCTTCAAATAAATTTTCAAATCCTTCCTGCTCTTCTTGTCCTTCTGGCAGCCCTATTATACGTATGTTTCTTCATTTTGTGTTGTCCCAAAGCTCCCTTAGGCTCTCCCCCTGCTTTTTAATTTTTTTTTCCAGTTGCTATTCAGATTGGACTTGTTTCTGCACTTTATCTTCTAACTCACTAATTCATTCCTCTGCTTCTTCAAGTCTACTGTTGAAACCTTCTATGGTATCTTTTTTTTTGTAGCTATATCACTTTTCATTTCTTCCTGATTTTTGCATAGGTGTTGATTTTTCTCACCCATCCAGTGTATGAAGTGTACGACCATTGCTCTGAATTCTCTTTCTGGCATGTTGCATGCTTATGTTTCACTTATTTCCTTTCTTGGCAATTCCTTCTTTTCTTTCCTCTGGGGGTTGTTTTGTTGTCTCCCCTTTCTGACTATCACCAGAAGGTTCAAATGTCAAGTTGTGGGGGACTGGGCTGTGTGCAGTGGAACTTTGCACCCCCAAGTGTCACTGAAGAGCTATGGCACCAAGACATGTGGCTGCTGTGAGTTGGTGGGAACTACACTCACCCAGGATCAGAGTCACAGGTGCTTAGTGTGGCCTCATGTGCAGGGACCCTATCTGCGACACACTGAAATAGATATCCCACTTTCATGTACCAAAAATCAGAGTCCCCTAGTGCATGTCAGGAGTCAGAGACCTTCTATGTCCACCCCAAGAATGAAGTATCAGAATCTCTATTGCTGGTGTGGTCTTGCACTGAGAATCAGGGTCCCTGTGTGCTCATGCAACAAGAATTGGAGTCACTGGCTCTTAGTGTGAATGCAGTGGAAATCAGGGATCCCAGGCACATGCAATGAGAGACAGAGTCTAGTTACTGCTGCTCAGTGCTGCCTCTTGTGTGGAGATTCAGGGTCCCTGATCTGCTTAGGAGACTGGGTTGCACAGGCGCACTGTGTTGGAAGGAGATCCACTCTGACCTACAAAAAACAACCTTCTGTGTGCGCTTGCCCCAAATCAAAGTCAGGTGGCACTACTACTCAATGTGGGTGTGGGGTTTGGTCACACAGGTGTGTACTGCAGGAAACAAACGCCCTGTTTCCATACACCCAGGTTTGAATTCAGCACTGCTCCCCTGTGTGGGCACAGGGTCTGGTCATGGGAAACAAACTCCCCAAGTTCACAGGTCCAGGTTCAAATTCAGTGCAACCTGCCTGCTTGGATGCAGGGTCTGGTCATGGAAAACAAACTCCCCGGGTTCATGCCCCAGGCTCAAATTCAGCACTGTCTCCATGCATGGACATAGGATCTGGTCGCCGAAAACAATTTCCCCAAGGTCAAGTGCCTCGGCTCAAATTCAGCTAGAGCTTCCACTGCTGTGTGTGGGCAGAAAGCCAGTTTGTGCAGAGTATCTGACAGTTACTCTGTCACTGCTGCAGGGAGGGGGATTGGCTCTGTGACTCACAAAAATCTGCCATCGGGGTGCCTGGGTCTGCAGCTGTGGTCGCAAGTCTTTTATCTGAGAGGCTATAGGTTCCTCCTTGGTTGGTGGCGAGGCTAGGATTCTAGTCTCAAGCAATTCTGTCCTTCAAGATGGCATGTCTCTGTGCTGGCGGTATCCTCCTCCAAGTGTTTGTGGTGGCAGTGAGGTTTTGCCATCTAAGACTGCCCAGTTTGGCAGCCCCTTGGAAGACCTGCAGGATTTAACTGTCCCTATTTCACTCACACACACCCACACACCCACACATGTCCACACACTCCTTTATCACTCCCTCAACTTCTCACACACTCTCCCTCTCTACCTTCTTACCGGTCACCATATTTTCATGGGTGCATCTTATTTTACTTGTTTAATCTTTGTTTCTCAGATTAGAATGTAATTTCTTTGTTTTATATATAATTTTAAATTCCCCATAGTTTCCAGATTAGCACTGGGACATAAATAATGGTGATGACTACTTGCTGATTGAGTAAACCACTGTTTTGCATGTTCTGGGAATAGATGAGATGCAAGGAAATGGACAGAAAGCAGAATATTTACCTGTCTAATTCTTGACTTCTCAAATGTTAAACATCCTGGCTAAGATCACTAATTTTCTGGGACTTTACACTTGTTAAGTAGGACAGGCTACTGGGGAAGTAATGAATAACAATTTCCACATACATAGAGGTGAAAAGAAATGTGGTATTGTAGAAGAGCTTTCAAAATTGAGAAATCCTTTGTAAACTACAAAGTGTTGTGAAATTCTTTCTCTGGTTTACAACTCCTTGGCTTTACTAAACTTTCACTCCATACCCCTGATTTAGATCGAAGGAGGCTATCGTAGTATTTATAAAACCCAGTGTGGATCAGTGCATCTTTTGAGCTGCTGTGTGGTCTGCAAGTGGTCATCTGGGCAGTGGTGCAGTGAGCACCAACATCTGGCTAAGCATGCTTTAATTTAATAATTAAATTCAGTTATTAAAGTAGATAAGCCAATTAAAGGTTGAATTATTAAACTTTGAGTATCATATATATTTTTATAGTATAATCTTAAATATACAGGGGATAATAGCTTGAAAAGAACAAAAGATATTTGATAAACAGTAATAAAAAGAAAGCACTTGGTTAAAGTTATATTATGATTTTAGTGACATTTGTTGTTGTCTTTGCATATATTGATTTAATTTGGGGCTCTGGATTGCATTAATCTTTTTCTTATGAAAGTAGTGGTAATTATGTTCTTAGTTTAGATAATTTGAAATAAATAATTATAAATTGATTCAAAGGCAGTATGGGGCTGGGGTAGCCAGGGCTGGTCATAGACTGAATTTAGGTAAGGGAATATTATTACCTTATTTCTTTTGTATTCTCCCTAAGATCTGGCTCTTCATAGGTGCCACACACTTATTGTTAATTTGCTGGAGGCCCACTGGCATTTGAGAGAGCACTTGGTGGAGCTAGCTGCCCTGAGGGGCCTGTCTGTTCTCATGGTGGCTGCCTGTAGCAAGTCTATGGAGGTTCTGATGAAAAGAGGGATTGGAAATACCTTTGTAAAAACAAGTCTTCAGAAAAGGGAGCAATATAAGTGAAAAATAATAATAATTCAATGGTCTAGGTTCACTTTTTTAGCCTTAACACAGTGCAGAAGTTTTGTTATTTTATCTCAGTATTTTCACTCTGCCTGGAGAAAGGCACCTCCGTACCCAGAAGGGGGATTGTACTTTGTTGAGCAGTGGCCGTCTCCCATGCAGGCACCCCTACCCCTCACTTAGTCCCATAGCTCTGCTGACCTTCAGCCTGGGTTTCTATTTTCCATTCACAGAGTTTAGAGTATCTGAGTCATCATGATTGGAAGGTAAAGCAATAGGAGTGAGTGACACTAATTTTATAGAAAAATGGAAAACCCAGCTAGTAACTAAAACTGCCCAATATCTAGGTACAGTAATTTTTTATTGCTGTGTCACATGTTGCCACAGACTTGGTGGCTTAAAGCAACACAGATGTATTGTGTTGCAGTTTCTTGGTATACAAGAATCTATCATAATAAAAGAGTAATATGCTAATTAGACCAGATATCCTTCCAAATGACCTTCCAGATGAAGCCGAGACTGCTTGCACAAATTTCATGAATCAGGCCTCTTATATATTATATTAATATATATATATATTAGTTATTACATCATCATTTTTGAAAGTCTGAAACCTGGGCACTACACGGTTTTCTGATCAGGGTCTTCTCAGGCTGAAACCAAGGTATCCCCCTGGGCTATCCTCCTCTTCCAGAAATCGGGGTGATCTTCTGACTGCCCTGGTGCTGGTAGAATTTATTTCTGAGGTTTCATTTTCTTGTTAACTCTGAGCTCTTGGAGATTACCCACATTCATTGCCATATGACTTCATCTTCAAACTAGAAACAGTGTGACAAATTCTTCTTGAAACTAGCCAGGGAAAACTGCAGGCCTTTATTAGTAAAAGTCTCAGAGGTTAGATTGGCCACCCAGGTAATCTCCCTGTCTCAAAGTCATCTTTACCACTCGGCATTACCTAATCACGGGAGTAAAATCCATCGCATTGGCAAACCTGGTGGCTGTCCGGCGTGGGATCATCTGAGAATTCTGCCTGCCACACTGATCTTTTACAGCCGAAGGGAAACTATTTATCCCGAAGACAAACATTAGGCCTACTCTGGGACCCTGGAGGATGCAGAATGCACACAAGCCCTCTCTGCCACTTTACAGCTTGCAAAGCATGTCCACACCTGTAACCCCATTTCCCCCAAAAAAGAAAAGTTCTTCCACCTTTTCATTTCATATGTGAGGAAACTGCAGCTCAAAGAGGTTAAAAGATTAACCCCAGATGACACACCCAGTGACTTGAAGCTGGGACTTCTGATTCAAAATGAGACCCTCTGGCTTTAAGACCAGAACTTTCTCTGTGGCATATCTCTTCCTCAAGAATCTTATCCTTGGAAAGACTAAATGAGACACAGAAAACAGATGAAGATCAAGGAAGAATATATATAGTGGTGTTTTTTAATGCAGCTTAAGTTCAAGGGCAGTGTGGGGCTGGGGAAGCTGGAGATGCTTGATGGGCACTGGACACAGGTATGCAGAGGGGACAGACAGTTTAGCAAAGGCAGGAATATGCAAAATGTGTTGTGGGAATAGGAGAGATCTGTCAGAGAACCCCATCAATTTGCTGTGCGGTGTTAGACATTAGAGAATTGCTGTGCTTTTTCGCTGGAGGGTATTTTAAAATAGCAGTGTTTTAATGGGGAGTTGGTGGTTCACATAACCTTTCATCGACTCAGCAATTCCATGCCTGACTATATGCCCTAGGCCCATTAATGAATCATGAAATCAATTTATTGGTTGTGAACAGCAATTCAACTATAGAATGGCATGGAATATATTAAAGGACAGAGGATTCAATAAGGATCATTAATATTAGTTCTTGAAGCAGTTCCACTTTGTGTATGCACATATTTTGTGTTTTGTATACTGAGTTTTATATTTTGCACACAGTATACTGTGATATAAAATATATTTCTTACTCTGCGTAAGAAAGGTTTGAAAAATCCTGCCCAGAGAAAGTCTTGCATATGTGTACACAGAAATTAGTGCAGTGACGTCGCCGGCAGCACTGCCCATAATGGCTAGCAATTGGGAACCCCCTTGATGTTCATCCAGAGAATAGATAAGTAAGCTGTGGGCTATGCATGTAATGAATACAGACTAGCAGTTCAAAAAAGAAACTAAAGCCACATGAATCACCATGGACCAAAAAAAAAAAAAGATATAAGAAAAAATGGTTTCTAAATTATATATATAATAAAATTTAAAAACATACAAAACAATGAATTCTTTATGGCTCTACAAATATTAGTAGGAGTATATACCAGTACACGCATGGCATTGATAACAGCAAACCAAGGATAGTGGCTATGGCTGGTGGAGCAGAGCAGGGAATGGAACCAGGAGAGAGGCTTTCACCTGCACTGGTTGTGTTAAATCTGGGCAGTGGGAGCTCATATTTTTTAGGAGGGCTCCCTCTATTTGTCTGCAGGCTTGAAGTGTTCCATAATGCATGTATTAAGACAGAATGGTAGGGTAGTTCATGAGCCAGGCTGGGTAGAGACTGATTTGTGACTTGCAGTAGTGTAGCCTTTGAGCCATGCAGACTGGACAAGGTAACAGGAAGATGAGGCATTCTCACACAGTGTCTGAGAGCAATAATAATAATAATAATAATAATAATAATAATAATAATACCTTGTGTTTTGGAAGGGCTTTTCAAAATAGAAAACCAATTCTCCAGATATCTTCTCGTTTTATGGTCACAAAATAGATAGGGTTGTTGTTTGTAATTATAAACCTTAGAAAGGTGAAATTTAGAGAAAGTAAATGACTTGGCCAGATAAGACATAATGTGTAGTGAATGGGGAATTGAATCTGGTCCACTCGTGGTTTTTTCACTGGCATGTGAATCCCACCTTTGGCCAAAGTCCAAGTATCATTCTTTAAATCTCTGGGTTTTTTTTTTTGTATGTGTATCACAAACACATGCTCATGCAATAAAAAGATTTTTGTTGTGGAGACATTTTCAACTCCCAAGAAGCTAGACAGTTGCTGTAATGGTTTTTTTGGTGCCCTTCCACTTAGCAGTATGAAGCAGGTCATGGCCTGGGCTTCCCTGCTGGTCCTGTGGCATGTCCCATCTGTAGCAGATGGCACTGCACGGACTCTAAAGGGGAACACCTGATAGCTTTGTGCTGGCAGAGTTGCAGGAATGTCAAAGGACATGTTTGCAATCAGCCCATTTGTGGGAAGTGATGTTTAGACTGGAGCCAGATGTTTTCCTTAGGAAAAAATTTTCAACAGACCCAGACATCTTCCATATACTAAGAATGAACAAACAAAAGAGTGGATATATAACAAGAAGAGACAAGTAATGTGAATGGTATTGTTCAAAAATGGTTTCACTACATAAATAATGGAAGAAAAGGCAAAAATAAATGTTTGTAGGTCTAATGTATGATAGGCTCCATGTCAGGCTTTTATGAACAATATCTCATGTAATTTTCCCAACAATCCTTTGAAGCAAGTATCAGAATCCCTCGAATCAAAGACAAAGAAATAAGAGCTAAAACTTTAGCTTGTTTGCCCAGCATCACTGGGGCAAAACCTGTAGCCAAGATTGGAACTAGAGTTTTGCTTCGACGCTCACAGTGTTTCCTCTCTATTATGCAGCAATAAAATTGAAAGAGAAAATTACAGGCATTTATAAGCCAACATGTGGTTACCATGTAAAGAAGTAGATTTGGGAGGGCTTGGTGTCCTGGGCTAGGAGACCATTCAAGGTTTTTGGTCAGACAGCTATCCAGGTGAATGCTCTATTCTCGCATGTGTAAGCATGATGGCAGAGAGCAAAAGGCTCCTGGGAGCCCCCAGGTGTCCTGCTACCTAGGACACAGCCACAGGGTCCTGCTGTCCCAGAAGTTGAACAGTGACTTCTCTGTAGAGGGCAGGGAGAAGCCATTCATTTGGCATCCCAAGTCAAAATGCAGAACTCATTTTCCCATGGAGACCATGTCCTTCCTTGGTATTGGGTTCTGGCCTGCAGTGACAAAATCCTCCAGGTTGCCTTTTTAAGGGCAGGTTTGGGAGCCCGGTCACCATGTATAACATACATTCTATGGGCAATGTGTTATAGTTTAGATTTCAAATGGAAGTTTGGATTATAGCCTGCCCATAAATTGGAGGAATATGAGCTTTGAGGTGCTAAGGGTCAGGTTTCCAATGCTGACTGCAGGATATGGGGAGTGACACTTAGTGTTTCATAGGCACAAGGACTGTATGAGGCTGTGCTGGGGACTCTACGTTGTTTGTTGGGGAGAGGGGAACTCGACTCGCAAAGAGGTCAATTAACTTTTCCAAGGGTATACAGCTAGGGAGAATCTGAAGCTTAAATTCTTTCTAGGAGTCAGATCAAATCTAGACCAAATGAAGAAGTCAGCAGAGGTCTTCCTGCCTCTAGTTTTCCTGTTCCTCTGCACCTTCAGCCATTTACTAGATTGCTAGCTCTGCTTGTCCCACAGCATCATTAAGATAAAAGAACCCACAGGAAAGCTATGGGCAGCCTTTTAAAAACATACTAAGTCACTGGAAAGACTGTGGCAGCCACAAGATGGTAATACCCTTTCCCCCACTCGTTGTATCATCTCCCTTTCTCCTCTGAGTGTAGCTGGAAATTATTACTATCTATCTAATCGATGACAGTTCAAAGTCACCAAGAGAGAAGGCCAATGGGAAGGGGGAAGGTGCTCAAGAACAGAAAAGACAAGAGAAAGTAATGGAGTGGGATGGATAGAAGTGAGCTCCATGGTGGTGCTGAGTGCACACAGGGTAGGTTTGCCTCTTCTTCCCTCTGCACCTTCAGCCACTTACTGGATTACTGGCTCTGCTTGCCCCAGTCTGTTTCAAAGCCTGCATGGATCTCTTTTGAGCTGAGATTTCTACCCTTCTCTGAGCCAGCCTCTTCCCTGGTCCAGAAGGATCCAACCTGACCCAGGTGTGAGTAGGTGATCCAGTCTTCCCAAATCAAAGCGGTTCCCATCCTGCTGCAGATGGAGACCTGAGGCCTCCTTTTTGAAGTTTCAGTGGCCTTCCTCACATTGGCAACATACATGTGAAGGTGTTGCTCTAGGCCCCTCATCCTTCTGCCTCTATTTTTCCAGCCAGCATTAACCCACTCCCTACAATGTCTCAGTCTTGTGTGATGTGCTGGAGGAGAAAGGAAAATAAGATATAGTCTTGGTCTGCTGGAGGATTGCATGAGAGAGAGGGGGTGAGATGTATTTTTATGCTAAGGAATACACAAAGGATTGGGAGTAGAGCTAAGTGAGTAGCTGAGTCTCCTGGAGATTAGGGAATTTCAAACTTTCTCTAAAGAGATGACATCTGAGCTGGGCATTGAAGAAGGAGGAAGCATTTGCCAGCTATGCACTGCTAAACAATTCCAATGGTAGGAGTGAGTGAGGAGGGTATGGTGTGAACAAAAGTAGTTTGGTGTTGCCAGAGAAAGAGGTCACGGATGGGCTGAGTTTGGAAAGTCAGGTGACATTGTTACTAAACTAAATATATGGGCTTCTCTCTTTAATCAGATTGGAATGGGAAGCTATGTGGTGGTGCTGGAAAGGCACTGTGGCAGAGAGGCTTAGAAGTCACACACCGTTAATTTTAATGAGCAGTATAGTTAGAGCTTTAAAAATTTAGAGAGCCTGAAATTGTACATGTGTATACACAAGTCAGGAGGAAGCATCTTTTATTGGTTCTTGTATTTCCAGAGTCTGCTAATCATTAACCGCACTCATACTACACTGGAGAACATTCTCCCCTCAATTATTAGAGCAGAAGAATCCCATCACTCCAAGGTTTGCTAGTTCAATTCCCACTATTTGAAGATGGTAGGTACTGTTATACCCATTCTACACACAGGAAACCAAGACCCAGAGAAGCCAAGAAACTTGCCCAACGTGAGTGTAAGTAGCAGAGAAGCTTTCGAGTCTGTTTATAAAAACTGCACATGTTAGTTTCATTGGAGAGTTGGCACAGCTTTTGGGGGGACTGTTTCAGCCTCTCCTCTGTCTTCAAGTTGGAATATGAGTCCTGTGTCCAACCATCACTATTTTTCTTTTCCAGTGTGTTCTGTTAAGGTTTTTTGTTTTTTAAATCACAACCAGAATGGCCTTGCTGTATTCCCTGTTTGTCTTTGTTTCTTATGAGTATTCATTCCATTTTTTATTAAAAACATCTTCTTTTGATAAATCACTGAAGGATGAGTGAAACCTTGAGGCAACTCTGGTTTGAGGGGAGAGTGACCTTCCACAAATGACATGGTGTACGCCACCTCTCTGTGGGCAGACATGTAGTCAAAATCATGACATCATGGGGTTTTCCTTCTTTCTCTCTTTTCTCCAAGTACAAATACAAGGTAATTTCCAAAGGCTCTTTATCATGAACAAAGAAAAATCTTCCACCACATTCCCGAAGTAGCCATCGGTTCTCTAACCCAATAAATGCATTAAATATCCACCTTATAGAATGTGATGTGAAAGCTTATTGCTAAGAGTTTTGTATTTTATAAACTGTGAGTTGCCATTCAGATTGTACTTAGTAATACTGGGTCAACAGGCACACACCAAGATATTTAGTTTTGCCCTGGCTGGTGTGGCTCAGTTGATTGATTATCGTCCTTTACATCAAAAGGTTGCCAGTTCCAATCCTCATTAGAGCACATACCTGAGTTTTGGGCTTGATCCCAGTAGGGGGCATGCAGGAGGCAGCCAACTAATGTGGCTCTCACATCAATGTTTCTCCCTCTCTCAAAAAGAAAAAAAAAAGTTAGTTTTATCTCATTACTCCAGATGGAAACACTTGCTGGGACTCTGAATTTGAATGTTTCCTGATGAAGAAGAGGCCTCTATTGATACTTGCGTGGATAGTGTCTTTCACACTCAGTTTGGCCAACCTGTTAGTGATGGAACCAAACCTTTTAGTGATGGAACCGTTTTCTGCTTGTTTCCTGTTGTGCATGTGGGGTGGGAACCCTGCAGGCTTCCTACTTCGGGAAGGATGATGCCCTATTTGGGGAGCCAGAGTGCAGGGAAGTGGAAGAGTGGTGGTGGTTTGCTGGGCCCTTGATGATCCTGGCCCTCCTGGCTTGGAATGCTGTTGTCTAAGAGCTGCAGCCAGAGAGATAGGAATGAAGGATAGCAGCCAAGAAACATTGAAGCCACAGGCTTTGGGGAACAAAGCTGGGTGGAGCAAAGGGGAACTATTGCTAAGCCAAAATATTTAACTAATTTTCACTTTTTTCTTTCAGTTCAAATTTCTTGCTTGCAAGTTTAGCTTTGAAGACGTTTCTTTTCTTAATGTTCCAACAGTATTGGTTTTTTTTTCATCTTGTTTTGGGGTGGAACTTAGACTATTTAGATTATTTCTAAATTATAACATCACATCTCTCAGATTTCTTGGTGTGCTTTCATCACAGGTCCTCTTTCATACCTGGAATCTCCTTTCTCCAACAGGTGTAAAAGTAACCTGGCTAACATTGACAGCATGGATCTTTAGTGTCTGGTATGTGTTTTGCAAATTTCCAGAGAATTGCTAAACAGATTATATATATTTACTGGGGGCCCAGTGCACAAATTCATGCACCTTGAAAGGAACTGTGGGCCACAAGGCTGCAGTGGGCAAAGGCAGGTCTCGGCCCATCTACCATGCCCCTGCCTGGTCCTTCCCACTGTGGCCCCCGGTCCTCTCTCTGCCAGCAGCCCTGCTCCCACTGCACCCACACACCGACGGCACTGGCCCTGCTCACATCTGCTCACAATGTAAAGCTGGCAACATCAGTGGGTCTGAGAGGCAGCTGCAAGCCCTGAGCAGGGATAGGTGGAGAAGCCCTGAGGGGCAATCAGTGCGGGAAGCCACTGCTCACACCCACTGCTGGTGCTGAGCAATCGGGGCCAGTACCAGGCACCGGCAGCAGGTGTAAGGGGCAACTCCAGCACTGGCAGTGGATGCAGGTGCTGGGCAGTACCACAGTGAGCAGAAGCAAAGAATGTTCAATAACTACCAGTGACTCACCCTGATGACAGTGACCGGTGCCCCATCTTGGTCTAGCACCCCAACTCACCTGCTTCACCATCCTGCCGTGGCTGATGCCCACCATGATTCATGCTCTGCCACCTGCTGCCAATGCCCACCATGTTCCACACATGCCCGCTGGTTGGTCAGAGCACATCATAGCAACCAGTTGTTTGGTTGTTCTGCTATTGGGTCTATTTGCATATTAGGGTTTTATATATATAGATAATAATGCAGTTTCTTTCAACTCTTAATACAGAATATTTATGCCAGTTATTTCTATAGAAAATGCATGCTATAAAGAGCATGCTAAGAGAAGTCTTTATCTATATATAAATATAAGGCTAATATGCAAAGTGTCTCCTTGTGAGTTCAACTAGGAGCCCAGTCGTTTGATTGCTCACTATGATGTGCACTGACAACCAGGGGGCAGCATGAAACAAAAGGAGGCCCCCACTGGCAGCTGGCAGCCAGTTAAGGGATCCCCTGGCTGGCAGCAGAAGGAAGGCCCCATTGGCAGCCAGAAAGCCTTAATCAGCCCTGATCACCAGCCAGGACTAGGGACCTACCCATGCACAAATTTCGTGCACTGGGCCTCTAGTAAGGACAATAAGATGTATACTAAGAAAAAAAAAAGCTTTTCACCAAAAATCATGTTTTCAGGGAACACACCGATTTTCCTTAGGAGAACAAGATGAGACACTCTCTGGAGAGTCCAACGTTGTGCTTTGGTGAATTGATTTCTCCTGCATACTCCACCCAAGTCATTAGATGGCATGGGTTTTAACAAGTTCCACACCACGCATGAGAAGAGCCTCTTCCATCCATGGCCTCCCCATGTGGGAGAGCAGATCCCAACCCCAGCCCCCAAGCTTGATTCTGATCCCCTAGGCTGTGCATGTGGTGCACCTCATCAGGGAACACCCCTGTGTCAGCCCCAAAGGAGTGAGTTCAGGATCCCCCTTGAATTGCTTTTCCTTCTTCCCTCAGACACTTAGTGAGTGCCTGCTGGGTGTCAGATGCTGTCTGGACCCTGAGTCACCTAGATGAACAAACCACATTCAGGCCTGTGGGGGAGAAGGAACAGGCGGGGCTGAGTAAGGAGGAAGACAATTGAGAGAGGTAGGAAGGGTAGGAAAGGCTGTGTGGGAGGACCAAGACCTTCACAGTGAGCTTAGACCTGGAAGGACTGGCAAGAATTGTCAGGTAGATGAGTGAGAAAGGCCTTCCAGGCCAGGAGAGCAAGAGCAAGAACAAAGAGCAGAAGGAATCCAGCCCATGAGGTGTTTGGAAAGTGACAATTACATTACCTAGAATGAGGACAGGGCTTGGCAAGTTCCATGTTAATCATTCAGCATGTGAGGTTCAAGAACAGCCCCAGTTTAAAATCCCCTCTCACCTCTCACAAACTGGATAACCTAGGATGGCAACTGTCTCACAAGATTGCTGAGTGCTTATTGTTTTTCTTAGAAATTATTTTGCAAAGACAACCTAGCTGAAGTTCCACCCATTTTGTGACACTTTTCTCAGCTCCTCAAACTTGCTCTGACCTCTTCATTTTCTCTGAATCCCACTTGCATGTTCTGTCAGTATTTATCCAGTTAGGACCACTCAAAAACCTTAATAGATTCCTAAATAACATTAGGTACAAATATTTTGTGTGGCTTAGTCTTGTCTCACAAACTAAATTATAAATCTTGGCAATTTGGGGGCCAGGTTTGGTGTTTCTTTGAGTTCAGTCTCTGTCTGGCACAGGGCGATGCTGGTTACACAATATGTACAAGGCAAACATTGACTGCTTTTCTGTGGCTTTTTCCCTCCAAGTGGAAATACGGACAGTTGTCCAAGTCTTCTGGGCTGATGTTACCACATTCTATTGTCCCTTCATCCATGGGATCACAGTTTGAGACCTACTACGCCCTTACTCATCATAATGTTTTCTTTAGCTCCTAAATTTGAGGCTCAGACTCATGCAAACTGTTCTAAGCAGACCTTGGTCTCCTGGGAGGTCTTAGAAATGCTGTTAGTATCTCAAGGACGGGAAGGATATGAAAACAGGAGCCCTGCCCAAATCAGAACAGAGGGTAATTGCACTCCAGTTCAGTGATATGAATTCCCATCAAGGTCTCGCTCATTTTCTTCATGTAACCTGGTGAGCATTTTTCAGTGAGAACAGTTACATTCTGCCAATCAATGGTCTGTGTGGATACTGGTAGGCCCAGGGGAATGTGTGTGCATCCAGGAGTATGTGTGACCTCCCTGTATGTGTGGAGAGGCTCCCTTTCTGCCTGCAAACTGGGAGTTGAATAAAGCCCCAGTGTCTCCACCACAATGCACCTCAATATGAGTTCCTTTTTCAGTGGCAGAGCTACAAATCTCATTATGATGCAACTTTGGCTCTGTTTTCCTATGAGCTCTCAAATCTCAGATTCTGAAACAGACAGGCTTGGTTAGTATCATCTTTCCATTATGACTCCATCTGATGAAAGCCTAATTTCCCTTCCAAAGTGCAAAGTGACTGAGCATTTAAAAAAAAAAAACTTTTTTTAAAGACTATAACAGCAATTAAGATTTTATAGCAATGTGACTTTGGGAAAATATCACTAATTAATTATATCAATACTGTGGATCAGACAGTATCCTGTGCAAGATTGCCACCAGACAGCGCTGCCTGGATTCCAAAGCCTTACCTTCTCCTTGGAGTGTCTGGCCCCTAACCTTCCAGTGGTCAGATCTTATCATCACTTTGCACCTTGGCTGCCACCTCCTCTAGGAGGCCTTCTCTGGACTTCAACATGTTCCCCTTCTTACACCTTCTTAACTCACAGAGGCTTTTTTTTCTCTTCTCTTGGAACCCTTATTTTCTTCTTTGTCCTATCTTAATACATGCTTCAGTGAATTTTACTTTTCTGTAAGGTCTTATGGGAAGAGGCTGCGTCTTCCTAATCATTATAATTCCTATTAGAGGCCTAGAGCACGAAATTTGTGCACTGGGAGCAGGGTCTCTTAGCCCGGCCTATGCCCTCTCATGTCTGGGACATCCTTCTCACAGTCTGGGACTTCTTGCTCCTTACCACTCGCTCACTGCTCCTTAGCCCAGCTTCTGGCTCAGTGGCGCTCCCCCTGTGAGAGTGCATTGACCACCTGGGGGAAGCTCCTGCATTGAGCATCTGCCCCCTGGTGGTCAGTGCACATGATAGCAACCAGTCATAACAGTCACTTAGACTTTTATTATATAGTCTAGAGGTCAGTGCATGAAATTCGTGCACAGGAGGAGGGTCCCTCAGCCTGGCCTGCACCCTTTCCAATCAGGAACTCCTCAGGGAATGTTCTACTGCTGGTTTGAATCGGGACTAAACCAGCAGTCTGACATCCCTCTCACAATATGGGACCACTAGCTCCTAACTGCTCACCTGCCTGCCTGCCTGATTTCCCCTCAACTGACCTCCTGACATCCTGGTTGCCCCCAACTGCCCCCTGGCTGGCCTGGTAGCCCCCACAACTGCACCTCTGCCACCCCAGTTGCCCCCTAATTGTCCCTCAGCTAGCTTGATCATCTCTAACTGTCTGGAAGGAGGTCAGATATCCAGAAGATGTCTGGTTACCCAGTCTAATTAGCATATTACCCTTTTATTAGTATAGATAATGCCTAGCATTGTGCCTTACATACACAAGACACTTTTTAAATATTTAGGGTGTAGAGGTAAAAAAAATGAGTGATTGGGAATTAAATGAACTATCATACTCAACCATTTTGTTTGTTTTTGTAGTTGTCATTTCATTTTATTGGGATATAATCTGCACTAATAAAAGAGTAAATTGATTGTACCTTTGTGACACCCACCAGCCAATCAGGAGCGAGTATGCAAATTAACCCAACAACAATGGTGGGTTGATTTGCATACGCAGGCACATAGTGGCAGGGGAAGCAGGGCAGGACATAGCGATGATGCAGGCATTCTGTACTGCCTCAGTTGCTCTGGGCCTCTGGGCAGTGTGGGAAGGCGGAAAGGCAGCTCCAGGCTGGAGCAAAAAGGCAGCTCCGGCCAGAGCAAAGGCAATGCCGGCAGCCAGGGGAAGGAAGGCCCATTCTTACACAGATCTTTATGCATCGGGCCTCTAGTTGATATATAAAATTGTATTCATTTTATGTGTATAAATATATACATATATATGATTACCACAATAAGTTTAGTTAATATCTATCACTTCACATAGTTACAACTTTTTTTCTTACAATGAGAACCTTTATGATTCACACTTAGAAACTTTAGGTTTACATACAGCAATCTAACTTTAGATGGGTTGTACATTACATCCCTAGAAATTGTAATCTTATAACTAGGAGTTTGTAAAATATTCAACCATTTTTAATGAACTTCATAACCGGTTCATGACTATATTGTCTGATAATGGTGATGGTGATTAAAATATTATTAGCTGAACATTTGCTACATTCTTCAAACTATGATAAGCACTTTATATATTACTTGAGGCCTGGTGCACAAAATTCGTGCACTGGGGGGTGTCCCTCAGCCTAGCCTGCACCCTCTCCAATCTGGACCCTTCAGGGGATGTCTGACTGCCAGTTTAGGCATGATACCTATGGGCCTAAACCTCAGTCAGGCATCCCTCTCACAATCCAGGACTACTGGCTCCCAACTGCTTGCCTGCCTGCCTGCCTGCTTGCCTGATTGCCCCTAACAACTTCTGCCTGCCAGCCTAATCATCCCCTAACCACTCTCCTGCCAACCTGATCAATGCCTAACTGCTCCCTTGCCAGCCCAATAGCTCCCAACTGTCCTCCTCTGCCAGCCTGATCTCACACCCAATTGCCTTCCCCTGCCAACCTGATCTCAGCCCAAACTTCCCTCCCCTTCTGGCCCTTAATTGCCCTCCCCTGCCAGCCTAGTTGCCCTCAACTGCCCTCCCTTGCCAGCCTGATCTTACCCCCCAACTGCCCACCCCTGCAGGCCTGATCTCACCGCCATCTGCCCTCCTCTGCTGGCCAATTTGGTTCTGATTGGTTGGTTTCTATGTCAGTCAGCATCAAAAGCTCTGCCTTTTAGGCACCCATTGGCTCCTCACAGTTTACCCAGACTTGGTTCTGATTGGTCAGTTTCTATGCCAATCAATGTCAAAAACTCCGCCTCCTAGGCAGCCATTGGCTCCTCACAGTTGACCCGGATTTGGTTCTGATTGGTCAGTTTCTATGCCAGTCACCATCTCTGGGCTTATCAATGGAGCCTGATCCTTATGGGCCTAAACTGGCAGTCAGACATCCCTTTCACAATCTAGGACTGCTGGTTTCCAACCGCTTGCATCCCCACCTGCCTTATTGCCCTTAATCACTTCTGCCTGCCAACCTGATCACCTTCTAACCACTCCCCTGCCAGCTTGATCAATGCTTAACTGCTCCTCTGCCAGTCTGATTGCCCCCAACTGCCCTCCCCTGCTGACCCAGTTGCCCCCAACTACCATCCCCTGCCAGCCTGGTCACCCCCAACTGCCCTCCCCTGCTGGCCTGATCACCCCTAACTGCCCTCCCCTGTTGGCCTGATGGCCCACCACTGTCCTCCCCTCCCAACCACCTTGTGGTGGCCATCTTGTGTGAGGGTGTGATGGTCAATTTGCATATTACCTTTTTATTATATAGGATGCCCATTTTAATGATGAGGAAACTTTGTTTTAGAGAGAGTAAATACTGTGCATACAGCCCACAAAGAGTAAATGATGAAGCAGGGTTTGAGTCCAGGTCCATCTAACTGCAGGGAGCCAGGCATAAGTGCTCCATTACACTAAACACTGTCATTGAACAATTCTTGCTGTGTGAGAGCAGGTATTTCCCTTTATTAACTCCATGATTTTTCTGAGGAGTGGGGAGAACTAACACATTTGTGAGCTCAGCCTAAAATGAAAGCATTTCATAGCTAGAAAGAGCATTACAGATCATCTACTCTTACCCCAGTTCCAGCCACTGTCCCCTGGCCTGCATGGTGCTTCTAGGACAAGGGAATGGGAAACTGGCTGAGAATTCTCAGGTAGCTGGACCTTGCAAAGAATTGTCATAGGCCTGCCTTGACTCTTTTCAGGTTAGCTACTTTATAAATAACTATAATTGCAGCAGTCTTTAATGGAAAACTTTGAGCTTAATAAAAATGCAAACTCATTAAGAATGTTTCCAAGACCAAATAAACTCTGAAGAGGCTGTAATCTGGTGCTACTGAAATGTCACTATTTATTGTCTCAATGTCATCTTGTATTGGAGGTTTGGTTGCAAGATTAGCAATCTCTTCTGAAAATATTGTGGCATTCTTTTTGTTCTTTATGTGGCAAAGCAGCTGTGTGTAAGAGCATATATATCAAAGAAAAATCTAGAATAAACACAAGTTTGATTAGCCTGGAGTCATAACCAGAATCTCATTATGTTAGAAATGGGCAGAAAGGCTTTTTTCTCTCTTGAGGGTAGCTTAGCAAAAACCATGGAGAAAATAGCAGTTACACCAGAGGTTTCACATGTAGAAGATAGGATTTCATCTGGATCTTACATGTTAGGCTTGGAGAGGCAGAGATCTAGGAGACAGAAATGAGCTGAGGTAGAGAACAAATGCATAAGGTGAGGCAGTGATATGGAAAGTGAGCTGGCTGTAGCTAAGGGTTTCATACTGGGGAATTGGAAGGAGCCAGAGAAATAATTAGCGTATTCTAAGTAATTTATTGAAGTGCTTTTAAATGCCAAATTCTGAAATTGAAACTTTGCAAGATTGCCTCTATCCTCATGGCTAATATGCTCAATTTAGAGGCTCATATAAATCCAGAGACAGAAAGCAGATTGGTAGTTGCCAGTGTCTTGTTGGAGTGGGGTGAAGGGGAAGGAATGGAGAGTGACTGCTAATGGGATTCCTTTTGGGGAGTGATGAAAGTGTTCTGGAATTGTATAATTTGGTGGCTGCACAACTTGTGAATACATTATTGAATTATATACTTTAAAAAAGGCAAATTGTATGGATTATGAATTTTTTTAAATAATTAAATAAAAAAATGAGGGTCAAAAGAGATCAAGTGACACATTCTAAAGGTCATGAATCTGATAATCAGTCAGCAAACTGGGATTTGGACCTGGCCTTCCTGGCTAAGGGAAGGGGAGGGGGGAGGAGAGAAAAGGGGGAAGGGGGGAGTGAAGAAGAGGGGGGAGGGGAGGAGAGAGAGAGGAGAAGGGAGGAGGGGAGGGAGAGGAGAGAGGGAAGGGGACGGAAAGGGAAGGGAAGGGAAGCGAAGGGAAGGGAAGGGGGAAAAATCTATAAAGTTGACAGTGAACAAGACTTGAGTTTTATAAGAAGGATAAACTTAAATCTTGTTTGTCTGGGACAATCCAAATTTATATCAATCATCTTAATATTATTTTATTCTAAATAGCATTCTGTTTTAGATGATAAACTTTATGTTAACCCTAAGTATAGATCATTTAAAAGCTTTGGCCTATTCATATATTGAAGTGGGGGGCCTGGAGAGTTTGATCACAGATCTGATTCTAACATGATTATCTGACCTTTGTATGGAGAATAGATAGATGATGAGTGAACAGAATAAATAAGGGGAATGTCAGTTAACTACTGAACAAACCCCAGTGAAAGATGAGGGTGTCTTGGGTCACAGGGCAGCAACGGAGGTGATGAAAAGTGTCTGTCTGGATTCTGGAAGTATTTCAAAGGGAAAGTGGCATACTGATGTGGAGTGTGGGAGAGAAAAGTGAGCAGAGGGTGACATTAAAGTTTTTGGTGGTGCCTTTTGGATAGCTAAGTGGAGATGTCAGAGAGCCAGTGGATACAAAATTCAGAGGTTCAGAGTGTTATATTTAATGCCAGGAGCCTAAATACTCCAGTGTAAATAGAGGAGAAAAGATGGTCAAAGAATTGAGCCCTGGAGTGCTACAGTGTTTGAAGTCAATGAAATGGGGAGGACAGCGATAAGACAGAAGAATCAACCAGGGAGATAGGAATAAACCCAGAGAGCAAGCTGTGCCTGAAGCCAAGGAGGAAGGGAGTCAGCTGGTCTAATAGTTCCTGTTAGAGTAGAGGTCCTGTAGAATGATTTCATATCATGACAATCCTTGGTGACCTTGACAGAGGAAATGTCTGTACATAGTGAGGGCAGAAGCCTGGCTCCAGCAATAATTTCAAAAGAAATTCTCTCTCTCTCTCTCTCTCTCTCTCTCTCTCTCTCTCTCTCTCTCTCTCTGTGTGTGTGTGTGTGTGTGTGTGTGTGTGTGTGTGTGTGTGGCAGAGGCAGGGGTGAAGATGTGAGGTGCATTTTGTGCTTTATCTTTTTACCACTTTCTTTAGTTCTCTTCTCACTCCTTGAGAAAAGCAAGAGACATCTTCTAACCTCCTCTGCACAGAGACCACAGAACCTATATGGTTTTCAGTTGTTGGTACCTGGCTTCTTTTGGGGATGGGGCATTTTGCAGTGACATGATAACTCATTTTATATTTTTTGTTACTTAAGTTCCTGCAGCAAAGTGAATGCAATTTGGGAACCACAAATTCCAGCAAGGAGACTGGATAAACTGTTCAAAGGAACAAGACCTCCAAGAAAAAAAGTATTTTGAGTGGCAATTATAATGTGGTTGTCTTTAAAATTGGGAGATGAAATTTGAAAACATCTTGGAGCAGGGGAAGGAGGAAGGCAGAGCTCAATGACAGCCTGACTTTGGGGGATGAATTGGGAGGGAAAGAAAGAATTCATCAAAGTTTTTGGGGAGCCAGAAGCTCTGCAGTGTTCCTGCAGAAATGTGTTGGGAGAAGAGAGGCCCCCTGGGAGTAACATGGTAAGTGTAGTGTGGGACCTTTGCAGGAGATACAAATGGAGATGGTCTGTCACTGGCTAGATACTGAGACCAGAGAGCCAGAATGAGTCCAGGAGTCCCTGACTGAGACGTGGTGGAGGAAGTTCTGTGCATGAGGAGAGGTGGGCTTTGCGAACCATTGCAGAGGTTGGGGAAAGGCAGGTTAACTGTCTTGGGAATAAGTGGGAATGGGGAAGAGCAGGCAGATGGTCCAGCTTGCAAAAAGACTCAAAGGCAAGGATAGATGAGATATGTAAATGATAAAGACCTTTAGAGATGACTGCAGAGAGTGAAGGTATTGAAATAAGAGCCTCTCACTTCTGCACTCATTTGACGAATTGCTAAAACCCAGGTATTATGAGAATTCAAAGGTGCAAAAGGTAGTGTCTACACTTGATGTAGTCCCTTCACTGCAGGCATTTGGTGAAACTACTGTGTGGCCATCAGCGCACAAAGCATAAGGATTATAATTGGGGAATGAGAGATGGAGGTGTGCAATTAGAGTCAGACTGAATGAGGCTTCACTGGGTGTACAAAGGAGGGACCTGTAAAGTTTTCCAACACAGGCAGACACAGGTGTTGAGCATGAAAGATCCTGGGAGGTACAGGGAGCTGAGAAGTGTAGAAGTGCCCACAGTCCAGAAGGAATGAGGTAGGAAAAATGGACAAGGTTCAGAGGAGCAGTAGTGTGGTCAGCCTACTAGGAGGGAGGGAATGGGACTGATATTTGTAGTATGCCTGTGGTGTACCGGGCTCTTTGTGAAGGTTTTTATATTTTTAAGTTTAGTTGTGATCTTTCAACTTCAAAAATGTGCTCACTGTAGAAAAATTATAAAACACAAAAAGTAGAAAGAAAAAATCCTCTATTGTTAGCATTCCAAAGTACTTCTTCCTGTTATTATATAATTTCTCTTCCATCCTGTTATCACTTAACATTTAAAGGGGATTCCTCACATTATTAAAAATTCTTTATAAATATTTTTAAGCAATATGTAACATTCCATCATGTGAAAGTGCAATAATTTATTTACTCATTCTCCTAGCACTGCAATTTAAGTTGTCTTCAGTTTTATGTAAATACTAGAGGCCTGGTGCATGAAATTTGTGCATGGGGGTTGGGGGTGTCCTTCAGCCCAGCCTGCTCCTTCTCCAATCTGGGACCCCTTGAAAGATGTCCAACTGCCCATTTAGGCCTGATTCAGGGCAGTCGGACATCCCTCTCACAGTCCAGGACTGCTGGCTCCCAACTGCTCACCTGCCTGCCTCCTGATTATTCCTAACTGCTTCACCTGCCAGTCTGATCACCCCTAATCATGCCCCTGCCAGCCTGATTGATGCCTAACTGCTCCTCTGCGAGCCTGTTTGCTCCTAACTGCCCTACCCTACAGGCCCAGTCATCCACACGTCTCTCCTCTGCCAGCCTGGTCATCCCTAACTGCCCTCTGCTACAGGCTTGATCATCCTCAACTGACCTCCCTTGCAGGCCTGGTTCCTGTCAACTGCCCTCCCTTGCTGGCCATCTTGTGGTGGCCATCTTGTGTCCACATGGGGGCAGGATCTTTTGACCACATGACGCAAGTCATCTTGTGTGTTGGAGTGATGGTCAATCTGCCAACTACGCTTTTATTAGATAGGATAGAGGCCTGGTACATGGGTGGGGGCCTGCTGGTTTGCCTGAAGTGTATCCTGGATCAGGGTGGTTGTTCCCTTGGGGCATGGGGTGGCCTGGGCGAGGGGCCTGTGGTGGTTTGCAGGCCAGCCACGCCCCCCAGCAACACAAGTGGAGGCCCTGGTATCTGGGATTTATTTATCTTCTACAATTGAAACTTTGTAGCCTGGAGCTTGCACAGCCATTGAAACTTTGTTGCCTTAAGCAGAGGCCTCTGCTGGCCAGGTTTTGAGGAAAGGTTGGCTTCCTCCATCACCAGGGGCAACCCAAGCCTTGCTCCAAGGCAGAAGCCATTGAAACTTTGTTGCCTTAAGCAGAGGCCTGGGCCTGCTAGGGTTTGTGGAAAGCTTGGCTTCCTCTATCGCCAGGGGCAACCCAAGCCTCCCTCCTGCTCTCTCTGTGGCCATAACCATTTTGGTTGGGTTAATTTGCATACTCACTCTGATTGGCTGGTGGGTGTGACTGATGGGTGTGGCTTGTGGATGTAACAGGAGAATGGACAATTTGCATATTACTCTTTTATTAGATAGGATAAATAAAACTGTGTTGAACATTTCTGTGTGGAAATATTTGTTTTAGATTATGCCTTTAGGATTAATTCCTATAATTAGAATGACTGGATCAAAAGGCATGGGCACTTTAAATCTCCTGATCTCCATTGCCAAAATGGCTTTCCCACAAATACTTCCAATCTATGCTTCAACTGACAGCATGCACTGCATATTCTCCAAAAGTTAATATTGTAATTTAAAATGTGATGTCACTTAATCTTTATACTGTTCTCATGAAATTAGTATTATCTCCAATTTACAGATAAGGAAACTGAGGCCAACAGGTTTTCTCCCATATCAGCTCCAAGTCATACAGCTGTGAAGCACAAGGACAGAGCCAGCACCAGGTTTAGGTAATTCAAGAGCCACATTGCTCTCTCTCCCTTGGCAGAGAGTGGGCCACTGGAGAATGGCATGAACTACAAGGCCTGTTGGCCTGTTCTTAATGCTGGCTTATGTGTTGGTGATGAGGCTAAAGATTAACCACCAACTGAAATGAGAGAAGCTTTTCTTAGCACACTACTGCTTGTCTTTGGGGCATTGATGAGCTGAAGACTGATTATGTAGTGAGAAGGGGGAAAGCAAAAAACATAATGTAAGTTATTAATGTTAATAAGTAGCATACATGAGTTCATGCAAATCAGTTAACCCAGTGGCGAGCCACATGCAGCTCTTTGGCCCCTTGAGTGTCGCTCTTTCACAAAATACCATGTTTTTAGCAAAGGCCAGCTTAAGAGTACCCTACTTAAGTTAATAACAATTTACCTACCTATATAGTTTAAGTTTAAAAAATTTGGCTCTCAAAAGAAATTTCAATTGTTGTACTGTTGATATTTGGCTCTGTTGATTAATGAGTTTGCCGACCACTGAGTTAACCAATAGGACCTGCTCCAGTCATTTCTAATTGGTGAAGGTCATTTCACCCAGAAAACGTTGAGCTGTTCTCAGCTCAGCTACATGCCTGATCCCTCCTATATAGTTTCTGCTTTTCAGACCTTAAGGTCACAGGCAATGACATCCAGGTCTGGAATCATCTCAGGTTTTAACTCGAGCTGTGGGCCAGATTAGCCACATGGATTTGATTTTCTCTCATGAAAGACCCGTATCAGCCAATAATCTCACTTGGTCACACATGGTAAGTATAAGAAAAATAACAGTCAGAACTACCACTTATTGAGTGCTTACTGTATGTCAGGAGCTTAGAGGAAATGAACTCCATTGGCACATTTAGAGGCCAATAAGCAATCCAAATTAAAGACAGGCTCCCTGGCATGGAGCCCAAGACTGTTGTCACAATGAAGAGTTGAAAACTATTTGCAAAGAGATTTAAACAATCTGTTCAGAGCACATGGGGTCATGTGTATCCCTTTCCTAACTTGAGGAGTGCACTGGTACCAGCTAGGGGACCTCATCTAATTGAGGAGTAATTGATGACAACCATTCGCATGTCTTTGAGGAAATACATGCTATGCCTCCCCCACCTCAGAGCCCTCTATCTACCTTGTGCCCTCCTTAATCTCACCCTTATTTTTATATCCATTGCTCCTGTCAGTAAGAGAAAATGTCACAGTTCCTAATTAGGTGTGAACAGGAGATCTCTACCAAAGAGAGAATGGTCATCCTTAGAAAGCCCTGGGACATACACAAGGCCATAATAGTTTTTTCACAACAAAACTCCTCAATTTGACAAATGGACTGTCCTTTGAGAAACAGTCTGTCCTGCACCAGGAAGGAATTTACACTGGAGGTAAGGTTCCACTTAGTAGGCACAGGTGTGCAGAACATTTGGGTTCCAGTAATTCACTAACACTCTCTGTGCTCACAAGTAGACTCAAGTGATTTATACTCATTATGTACATACATGGATACTTCGGAGACTCTGCGGGTTCTGCCCCATGTCACCACAGTAAAGCAAGTACTATTATTTTTGCTGTTAGAGAGTCATACCTTCAATTTGTAAAAAACACAACATGTGGAGTGCAATAAAGCACACAATCCCAGGAATGCTCTCCTGTCCTGTGTTATATAAAATGCCTGTCTTTATACCTCTTTGCTCACATAAGGGACAGTAACTCTTTGACATTCGCTCTCCAAATATAAATTGGTGGGGTACAGAGAGCATAAAGCAAACAGGACCGTTATGCCATGGGTGTGGGAGTCTAGATAGATGCTTCATGTGAGTTGGTGTGTGTGTATATGTATGTCCACATGTATACTATGTGCATATGCATTTACAAGTGTGAATATGGAAGGAAGCAGGAAAAAGAAAAGGAGAGAAAAGGGCTGGGCTGTGGAGAGGATTGCATGAATGAACAGCATGCTGATCTCTCTTTTTTTATATCCTCACTGTTTTTATTGACTTCAGTGAGGATATATTTTATTGATTTTTAGAGAGGAGGGGGAGATCAATATGAGAAAGAGACTTCAGTCAGTTGCCTCCTGTAGGCGCCCAGACTGGGAATCGAACCCGAAATCTTTTGATGCACGGTACTGCACTCCAACCATGGTAGGGGCTGAGCTTTATTCTTAACATACAACTATTTGCAGAGGCTTTCGCAATTGTAAAAGTGCACTTAAATACTTTTAAAGAAAAAGCATTGTAGTTACTGCCAATGTGCTTGCACTGGACCCTCCCAGCCATGCAATCAGTAAATATGATAAGAGTCAGTGGTAATTCAAGTGAACAAATTACATTTCCCTTCTGTTTTCCTAGCCCTTCCAGTTCTTGTACCATTATACTGGTCTCCTATTTTCTGCATCAGGCATTCAAAGGGGCCTGGGTTTTTCATCAAAAATGAAAGTATTGACATTTTCCTTCTAGAAATAGATCGAAGGTGGTACCAGGCCAGCCCTTCTGTTTTGCTGCAACTTGCATCCCACTGCCAGCGTTTCCCATTGAAGCTAGCTCTCCCTTCAGCAAGCCCTATGCCCAAGCACAGCAGAAACTCTGCAGTTCTCTTTTTTCAGTGAACACACTATGGACACCTGCTTTGTGCTAAGCTCTGAGGACTCTCAGGAACGCCCAGTCTAGACAAAGGAGAGACAGATCCACAAAAACTAGGTATTGTGTAATATGACCAGTGAGTGATTGATGGTAAAAGAGAGAATTGACCCTGCCTGGGGAGGTCAGGGAAGGCTTCTGGGGAAATGACATTTCAGCTGGAACTTAAAAGATGTTGTGTGTCTGGCCAATGAGGACAATTAAGGCAGAGCCTACTTTGCGGGGCCTGTAGGGAAGGGCAGTTAGGAGCAAACAGGCTGGCAGAGGAGCTGTGAAGCACAAGGACAGAGCATCAATCAGGCTGGCAGGGGCGTTAAGGGTCTGGAATGCCTGGATCCATGGGGGTGCTGGTGAGCATGAAAGTTGGGGAGTGGAAAATGGCTATAAATAAGGTTGGAAAACTAGGCAGCGGCTAGATCTTGAAGGCTTTAAGCTGAGCAGAAGTTGGGTAAGGTTCTTTGCCAGGAACTGCTGCTGTCTAGAGGTACTTAAGTCAATGAGCATCGTGTACCATTTGTAGCTAACATGTTTGGAGCCCCAAGAGTACTGGGTTTTGTGGAAGACATGCATTAGCCAGTTCTCAGGAAATGACTGGAAACACTAGCTGTGTGGTCAGAGAAGAGCCAGGCCTGGCAAACCTATGGAGATGGATCATGAATGAACAATGTCTTCGTGCTTGTGTCAGTGTAATCACTGAAGGGGGATTAAAGCCTTTTGTAAAAAAGGTAATGAGGCTTTCTAAGATTGGATGAGCTCACAATTTTAGCTAGTCACTCCCTCCTTCAGTGGGGTTGATGCAAGACTTCTGCAAACTCCTTTGTAAGAGGTGCCTCAAATTGAAGAATTCCTGAAAACATTATTTCATAGAGTAAGTGCATGTAGATGGCAGATGTGGAATTCAAAGGTCAGGGATAGGCCACAGGAAGTCAGAATGGCCCCAGGCTCTGAGAGGTTGTATGGATTGTTAGTGGGAATCTATGCAGGTCTTCCATGGCAGCAGCTATTGACAGAGACGGGATATGCAGGTGCTTAAACTTTTGACACCTTGCTGTGGGACTGGAATGGGAGGCCATTCAACTTCCTCTCATGTCTACTGCTTTGCCTTTTGAAATCTACAACTGACAGGGTCACACTCAGAAAGAGGCCCAGGCTGTGACAGAATCAGAGCATTGATATGTTTCAAAGGCTCTCTCCAGTGAACCTGGGCAAAGTGGATGATGCAGCTTTCCTGGGGTTTCTGACTGCTGCTAAATGTGGCTGAAGACAATGCTATTGCCAACAGTAGGAAGGCATTAGCAAATTTATAAATTGTGCTTTTCATAATAATTCTATCTTGAAGGATATTGTTTATTTAACAAAGGCATTAGAGCCACCTGGTCATATGAATAACCAAGTAAAGCACTTGTGAGTCTTCTTCCTTAATTAAAAAGCATTGTGAGCCTGACTAATGTGACTCAGTGGTTGAGGGTCGACCTATGAACCTCAGGAGGTTGAGGTTCAATTCCAGCCGGGCACATGCTTGGGTTGTGGGCTATATCCCCAGTGGGAGGCATGCAGAGGCAGCCTATCAATAATTCTCTCATCATTGATGTTTCTATCTCTCTCTTCCTCTTCCTTCCTCTCTGAAGTCAATAAAAACATATTCAAAACAGAAAAATGCATTATGGAATTCACCTTGACTTAATGGAAAAGCAAATGAATTTTCATGTGATAATGACCATGGTCATGGGCATAGTGTTTGCATAAGCAGAGCAACCTTTCCTAAAGCAGTTCCAGAAACTTTAGTCCTATGACTCATGTGACAGTTCTGCATAGGAAGGGTTTCATATGCAATTACATTTAAGAAATGCTATGTATTGTATGCCCTTGTTAGGGATTCATAGTAAAGACATGAAGATGTCTTGCTCTAATGAAAGCCGGTTGATTTTGTATTATTTAACATTTCCCAACTTTGATGACTATAGAGCCATCGTTTGGGTTTGTTTCTATGTGGTGTGTGTTTTTTTGTTTGTTTGTTTTGTTTTTGTTTTTGTTTTGTGTGTGTGTGTGTGTGTGTGTTGTGTGTGTGTGTGTGTGTGTGTGTGTGTGTCTTCCAGTTTTTAACAACTTTTAAAATCCTGCATATTTAGAGAACTTATTTGGAGATATGCTGATTTGCAGTATACATAAATAGAAGTAGAATGGATTTGTTTATCAATTGTCTTTTTTGACAATGTTGAGACAGTTAATCTTTAGTCAGAAGACAAATATGGCATCACATATATTACATGAATAATAATCTCTGGCTCTGATCCTCTCCTCTTATCTAGACCCTGTCATTTTCATAATTCCCCACAAGCAAAACTGACCTGACCATGTCGATTTTTTCCTTTAAAACTTGTTTATGTACCTATGTCCACAACAACTATTGTGCTATGAAGTATGTTTCTATCCACAGGTGGTTTATATCCCATGTAATCCATACAGAACCTATGTTCTCCAATAAAGGTGGTATCACATTTTAACCAAATTACCAGCTGACCAATATTTTTCCTTTTATGTGGGGTGTAAATATAACTCACCTGGCTTACGTGCAGCATAACTGATCCCCATCTATGGTCTGAATAGGAGTTTGCTGCCTGTGGACTAAATCATAAACTCACTAAATAAATAGACCCTTTCCCCTGCCCTCATACCACAGGGGATATTTATTAATGCAACTATTACCCACTATTGCCCATGGAAGCTGGCTCCAAACATTTAGGTTCTGTGGTTAGGGCTGGACATCAGAATGGTAGAATAAAAATGTTTGCCTCCTAAAGCACCCTAACTTATCTTTCTCAAAATCCAGCTTCTGTGTTTGTTAAATAGTTCTCTATCTACTCCATATAAAGCACTTGTTCCTAAAGCATTTGCGAAGAACTCCAACTCCTTCTTGCATTTACTTCATGCTCTTACCCATCTCATTCTGGATTCAGTCACTAACATTTCTGAGGCACTGCCTAATTACCATATCTGACCCTCAGAGACTTCTAGAGGATCCTCTTCTCCTGACTTACAGAATGAGGGATCTCCTGGTTTTAACACATACTCCTGAAGTTCCACATAGAATGTTTCGACTCATTTATCTCATTTATTTCCAACTGCTAAATGGAATGCTGCAGAGGATAAGCAAATCCAAACTGTGGCCTTTTCCAAAAATTCCTATTTCTCTAAATGGAATCATCAATCCCAGATCAATTGAATTTAAAACACCAGGTCTATCTTTGACTTTGCTATCTCTCTTACCTGTGTTGTTTGTGACCATTTGGTAAATGAAGAAGCATAAGAACAGATCTATAAAAGGTGTTTATTTAACTCATTTTATTTTTTTAAATATATTTTCATTGATTTCACAGAGAGATGGAGAGGGAGAGAGAGAAACATCAATGATGACAGAATCATTGATGGGCTTCTTCCTGCATACCTCACCCTGGGTATTGAGCCTGCAACCCAGGCATGTGCCTGACTGGAAATTGAACCATAATCTCTTGTTTCATAGGTCAATACTCAGCCACTGAGCCACATTGGCTGGGCTCACTCATTTTCTTCTAAGCTGTGAAGTTATCCTGCTCTCTCATACATTACCTCAGAGTGCCTCTTGGCTATGGTAATATGTATGTTATTATCACCTTATTAGTGCCCTCTATTTTTCTGCAACTCTGGTGAGTAGTCTTGTCTGTTAGTGACTTTGCGAGCCTAGCCAGAGGTTTTACTCACTGTCCGGCTCAGCCTTGCACTGGGTTTTGAGAAGAGAAGAATAAGATTTGGTCTTGACTTTATAAAGTATCTTCTCATTAAAAGGAAAAGTCACAAATCTGAAATGTTGAAATGACAGTTTCTGTTATTTAATTAAATACAGAAATGTATAGTTAGGAAATATAACTCAAATATAGGAAGAGAGAAAGGGGCCAATATTGGTTAGAATCCTTGTGGAAGGTTCCCCCCAAAAATGAGACCTTGAGTGGAGATGAAAAATATTTAATATTTATCTCTGGACGGTTTCTCAGTGGTTAGAGCTTCACCTGTGTACTTAAGTGTTTTGGGTCCCTTTCCCTGTCAAGGGCATGTACCTTGGTTGCAGGTCCCTTAATCCTGGTAGGGGTGTGTGTGAAAGGCAACCACTTGAGGTATTTCTCCCACATCCATGTTTCTTCTCACACATACACACATTGATCTCTCTCTCTCCTCTTCCCTCCCTGCCATATTTATCTCTTCTATACCTTCTATTCTCTCTAGAAATCAATGGGAAAAAAATATTGTAGGGTGAGGATTAAAAATATATCTATATACTTATATATGTAATATTTAAAGAGAGCAGAGCAGTAATAGAAAGCAGGAAAACTCGGGACTATTTCCTCTTCCTTTTAAAGTGTAGAAAGGCAGAGAAACCAAGATGACGGCATAGGTAAACACCTGAACTTGCTGCTGTGCACAACCACTTCAAAACTCCAACTAAAAGACAAAACGGACATTATCCAAAACCACAGGAAAGCTGGATAAGTGGAAATTCTACAACTAGAAGGGAAGAGAAAAGCACACTGAAACTCAGAGGAGCTGCAGAAGTAAAGTACAGAGGTACACAGACGTGAATTCGCGGAGAGGGATGGCAACTGAGTACACAGCTGGCTTTTTCAATCTGCAGGGAGACACAAATTCCTGACTGCTCTGAACTCCAGTTCTGGGCGAGACTCTGGGGACCCAGACTCATGCGGGGAGAAACTGGACTGTCTGGCAGCAGATGGAATTCGAGGACAGCTTTCTCTCAGAGGTGCTTGCAGTGACTAACAAGGGACACTGAGACACAGGGGGCTCTTAGGGCAGGGCTGATGGGAAGCCATTACTGTTTGCTCCTCCTTGAGACTCCGCCCCATTCAAGCTGTGTGCAGAGGCTTTTGCATATGAATGGCCTGGTCCTTTGAAATTTAAACTTACCAGAACATCCAAAAGAAGGCCCAAGGCCCCACAGAAGCTTGCATTGATTCACAACTGGGCCTCATTTGGGCACCTCCAAAACCCAAACAAAGAAGAGGAATCTGAAGATCTCTCCATAGCTCCTGATGGGTGGCCTCAGGCAGAGGCTAAATTAGCACCTTCTTGGAGATCCAAGAGCCAATGTATCCAGGGGTCAGAATAGGACCATCCAGATTGCACTCCTCAGATCCATAAGGGACACACTCAGAAGGCAGATTCAGTGAGCACCAAAGCCCACTAAAGCAAGTCTCCAGTACAGAAGTTCTCCCATCATAGATATAGCTGATCCTCACAACCAATTGGCCTGGAGGTCAATTCCTCCCAGTGATACTAACAACAATAAAGGCTTACCTACAGCAAGACTGTGCACACAGCCCACCAAGGAGTGCACCAAGAGTATCCATCTCAGGTAATTGGGGAGGCTGAGCCAGTGGGCCCTAGAAGACACCTAGCACTCAAAGACACTCTATCAACTCAGGGAAGCAGCCAAAATGCGGAGACAAAGAAACTGGTCACAAATGACAGAAATGGAGGAAAGCAAGTTACTGGATATAGAGTTCAAAACTATGGTTATAAGATTTTTCTAGACACTGCCGATAAATTTAGTGAGACCCTCAAGGATATGAAAAAGGACCAACTAGAAATTAAGCATATACTGACTGAAATTAAAAATAATATACAGAGATCCAACAGCAGACTAGAGGATCACAAGAATCATGTCAAAGATTTGAAATTCAAAGAAGCAAAAAACACTCAAAAAGAAAAAAGAATCCAAAAATATGAAAATAAAGAGTCTCTGGGACAACTTCAAGCATACCAACATCAGAATTATGGGGGTGCCAGAAGAAGAGAGAGAGCAAGATACTGAAAACCTATTTGAGGAAATAATGACAGAAAACTTCCCCTACCTGATGAAAGAAATAGATTTACAAGTCCAGGAAGTGCAGAGAACCCCAAACAAAAGGAATCTGAAGAAGACCACACAAAGACACATCATAATTAAAATGCCAAGGGCAAAAGACAAAGAGAGAATCTTAAAAGCAGCAAGAGAAAAACAGTTAGTTACCTACAAGAAGCACCCATACAGTTGTCAGCTGATTTCTCAAAAGAAACTATGCAGGCCAGACGGGAGTGGCAAGAAATATTCAAAGTGATGAATAGCAAGAACCTACAACCAAGATTACTCTACCCAGCAAAGCTCTTATTCAGAATTAAAGGTCAGATAAAGAGCTTCACAGATAAGAAAAAGCTAAAAGAATTCATCACCACCAAACCAGTATTATATGAAATGGTAAAAGGTACTCTTTAAGAAGAGGAAAAAGAAGAAAAAGGTAAAGATAAAAATTATGAACAACAAATACATATCTATCAACAAGTGAATCTAAAAATCAAGTGAATTAAAAATCTAAAGAACAGAATAAACTAGTGGATGTAATAGAATCAGGCATATAGAAATGGAGTGGACTGACGATCCTCCAGGGGAAGGGTGTGGGGGTGCGGAAAGAGACCAGGCAAAAATCATACACCTATGGGAGAGAGGTAACAGCATGGGGTGGGGTGGGAACTGGATAGAGGGGAGCTATGGGGGGCAGAGAGGAAGAAGAGGAACAACTGTAATAATCTGAACAATAAAGATTTTTTAAATAAAATAAAATGAAGAAAGGCAATGAGCTAGACCTGGCAGGGCAGGAAACATCCCTGTGTGTGTAGGTGCAGTCCTAGAAGTTCACATTTACAGAGACTAACTCTGGATTGGACATTGTACTGGGTGCTTTTATGACCAGTTAATGAGGCCTGGGTGTGAAGTGTCCCAGCCAGTGGGAAAGGAAGGTACCACCCTTTCTAGCAAACACTGCCCTAAAAATAGGACCTGAGGAAGGGCTGGCATTTGGAGTAGTTCTTAGATTACACTACCTTCCCTGGAAATCAACTTGCACAGCAATAGTTTTGCAAATGAAGCCAATGGACCAGCATTTTATAGCTCTCCACCTCTTCCCTCAAGCTCATTCACTTTTCCCTTTTAAATGGAAGTGAGGTTACTATGATGCCATGGAATCTCTATTTTCAGAAGAGATAAAAAAAAAAGGTCCCTGGTCAGAGACTCCCAAGACAAATGGCAGACTAAAAATAAACTTAAATGTTGCTAAGTCGGTAAGTAAATTAATAAACTAAACAATACCAAACCCTTAAACTCAATTCACTTTACCATGAGAGGAACATCACTGAAAGGAAAGGAGAAACCCATGAGAGGACTCTGGGAGATCTCCTGAGCTGGGTTTGCTGAAAAGTTGGTCACGTGGGTGGAGGTGCTTAGGATGAACACACAGTGGAGGAACTTAGAAAAAGGGGGTCAGGAAGGCCAAGGCCAGAGTCAGGACTCTTGAAAAAAGGCATCTAGATAATTAGGATGTCCTGTTAGTCTATGGTAAGCAGAACAGCAGAACAAGTGGTCAGGATAACGTGCATTTGATGTGCAATGATGCTGGGTTTGTGATACTGGACAAGTTACTGAGCCTGTTTTCCCAGATATAAAAGAGGATAAAAAAATACCTTCCTCTTAAGGTTGTTATGAGAATTATAAAAGATTAAAGAAATAAATGTGAAGTATATGTATATTTAGCATGTACTTTATACACAATGAGTGTTCAAGAAATAGAAGCTGCTCTAACTCTCCCTCCTCTTCATATCATCTTCATTATCCATTAGAGCAAGAAAGAACAGAGTAAAGGCAAGGCCTACTTCTTAGGGCCCCAAGAATAATGTTAATAATGTCAAAGAGAAACAAGATTTCTCTCTTTTTCTTGATGGAAATTGCTCTTCACCTGAGAAAACATAGAAACAGCAGGGTGAAGAGTCACCAACGGCTTGGGAAGGGGAGCAGATGGAGAATCCAGACACTTGAGATGAGTTTGGGCTCCTGGCAATACTAATTGTGTGCAGGTTGACCCAAGTAACCCAGAGAGAGATGCCCCTTTAGTGTGGATGAACGTGTGTTCCCATAACAACTTGTTCCTGAGTTGCTATAACCTTCTGTTCATTCTTATGACTCTCCCCATTGGATAGAGTCTCCTGGAGGCAGAGACCATGTCTCATTACTGTCCATTTCCACATCCTGCAAAAGGTACAGCCCAGAATAGACACACAATACAATTATGCCAATTGAATGAGAAATGGAACAAATAGAGATTGACAAATGTCTACATTTTCAAAATGGAAGAATAGTAAAATTTGGGAACTTCAGATACCTAAACTTTAGGCTAATTCATTTTTTTTTAATCTAGAAGAGTCTGAAAAAATTTGCAATTCATCTGGTTGGAAAAATCTGCGATTCATCTAGAAATGATCAGGAAATTTGGGCTGACGATTGAAAACCACTAGTGCAATGGAAAGATTTGCACAGCGAATCTAATTTTATATTACATCAATAGAAATATAGGGCTCTGAGCAAGCATAGTCCTCTTGTGTTTGCTAGTCAGACAACATTATGGTCCTTTCTGAGATCATTTTCAGAAGAACTCTGATAAGCTAGAACACACCAAAGGGAGGATGACTAAGATCAGTATTTCAGATCCCTGTCAAATGAGTTCAGGTGAGAGAGCTGGCATGTTTTAACCTGGAGAATAATTGGTAGAGGTAGGCAGGAGGCAACAATGCCATCTGCAAAGTTCTGGAATGTAGGTGCTATTCTGTTTCATACAACTTACAATGGCAGAAGTGGGACCCATGGGTAGAAGTAATGAAGCCCAAATTCAAGCCACCATGAAGAATTTCCTAAAGAATAGAATTGCACTGCCTCTAGCTGCAAAGAGTACCTTTCACTGCACACCTTCCAGCAGTGGCTGGATGAAGTGCCCAGGGAAGCCACAGCTGGTTTCCTGCACTGAACAAGAGGTTTGAATTGGATGGTCTTAAACTCCCAGAATCCATGCCAGTCCCACTTCATTTATTATATAGGATTGACTCTCAACAAGAAACCTTTCCAGACCAGGGCTACTGTGTGGAAGAGCACTCAGAGACCCTGTTCACACTGTTTTCCAGGCCAGCTGCTCACAGTAACCTGCATCTGCAATAGGGATTCAAAAGAGTTTGGCCATTAGTTCAAAGTGACTTTCTATTGTCACCAGGGGATGGTTGATCCATCTATACTTACTTCTAATTATTAGAAGATAACTTCTAAGTGACAAAACTGATTCACATTGCTATTACATTATATGATTTCATGGCAAATGTTAGCAGATGCTTACGGTAACGAACCAATATGAACTTTAATCTTAGATTTCTTTTATTTCTCAAATTCCTATCTCAAATTCCTCTCCTTGGATGTTTTTAGAACATTTAATAGCAATCTCCTACATTTTAAATAAAATCAGATACAAGCCAGAAGTAAATTAAAGGAAGTACATGGAATTAGACTATAAAAGTTTTTCTTAAATTATTTTAGTTTAAAATTTGTCCGCCATCATTTATTTTTTTTATTTTTATTTTTACAGAGAGGAAGGGAGAGGAATAGAGAGTTAGAAACATCAACGAGAGAGAGACATCGATCAGCTGCCTCTTGCACATCCCCGGATGTGCCCGCAACCAAGGTACATGCCCTTGACCGGAATCGAACCTGGGATCTTTCAGTCTGCAGACTGATGCTCTATCCACTGAGCCAAACCGGTTTGGGCAAAAACTGTCTGCCACGTTTTAGATTTAACTTGTGTTTTTGTCAGTAATTTCTCATTGCCTTCCCCCTTTTCTTCTTCATCCTCTTTTTACTTTCATCTCTTTTTCTCCTAAAAATTTTAAATTTTTAAACTTTCCCAGGACTCAGTTAACATCACTTTAAAAAAAATGTTTGTGGGAGCAATGAAGTCTTGGAGCTACTGCATTTAATACTCATCCAAGCCCTGGAAAACAAATTTGGCTTTGGTTTAGAAGCAGAAGGCAAAAAAGGGAATTGATATGCAGGTATAGTGCAAAGCTGGTCCTTAAAATACAGATGTTATTACCTCTGGGTCCTAGGGACCTGGAACAAAATGAAGCGAGCCATCCCTCAAAGGTGAAATAATGGTTATAAAATGGTTTCTTGATTTGTGAGTTTTGCTGAGCTGTCTCTTTGCAACATTTAGTGACTAATAACACTAACAGCTTTTTGAGCTAAATTGCTAACATTTGGTGAGCAAGGTTACGTAAAACAAAATTGAATTATGAAAACAGTTTTCCAGTTGGTTCAGACATTTCTTTATTTCTGTTTATCTTTTTTCTCAAAGGAGCCATTTACCAGTTCTTACTCTGCTGGCATGAACTGCTGTCCACTGACCCCAAACAATCAGCACACACCTCTGAACAACAAGGGCTTTTATTTCCCATCTCTGGTCCTAGCCCAAAGCTGGGAAACACATTCAGTCATGGAAAGATCTAAATTCAAGAAGTACCCATAATGGTCTTTGGAAGAACATTAGGATGCTCATTTGACCCCACTTAAGTTTTCACAAAACTTCTCTCTTAGCCTAGTGCTGATGGAAGTAGTCTTACTTAGATGTAAAAACAGCATGAATTGATAAGTGAAACCTAAAGGCAGTAAAACTGAAAATGTGCACCCCATAAAAGCAAGCAATTCCACTTGTAGGTGTGTACGAGTCAGCTAGATGCATGTGCCCACATGGAGAGACCTCAAGAACAACACCGCAAAGAAAGCAAGCTATTGAAACCATGTTACATGATGCAGGTTTTAAATAAAACACAAAATATTCAATATAAGAGGATGGCTACCCACAGCTTCAGAGATTGCCTCTGGGGAGGGGGTTACGAGGATACCAAAAGCTCTTCAACAGTATCTACAATGTTATATTTCCCTAAAACACATATATCTAAAGCACGTTTAACAAAAAGTTAATTTAATGAGTACTTGGGTATAATTTTCTATACTTTTCTGCATCTACATGGTTTACAAATAAAAAATTAGGCCAAACCAGAATTTATATAAAAAAGGATGGAAAAGCTGTTAAGCACCCAAGGTTTCTCTCTAAAGTAACTTAGCAGAGCGGGACAGTAGCATCTGAAGGAAAAAGCTGAAGTACCAGGAGAATTATATTCAAACAAATTTCCTTTTTCCTCTTTCATCAGCCTTCTCCTAAGGTCCATAAATGCTTGTTGTTCAATGGATAACTCCCTGATTATATTCTACTTCCCTGGCACAAATTTTTAATTCTACTTGTTGATAATAAAAATTGAAATTTCTATTTCTCCTATTCATTGTGTCACTTTGTGGCTCAAGTTTTCTCTTCTCTCTGTACATTGTACAGTGGTACCTCAAGAAACGAGTACCCTAACATACGAGATTTTTGAGATATGAGCCATCAAGGGAGCGATTTTTGCTTTGAAATACGAGCAACATTTGAGATAGGAGTAATCACGTGGATCGGCCGGCTGCACACGACCCACCAGTTTACCGCGCTCGACCGTCTCATAGTTTCCCACGCCTCAAGGTTACGGAATGAATTAAACTCGTATCTCAAGGTACCACTGTATTCATATGAGTAGACCCAAACAGGACATAAAAATGAATGGCACAGCCCACTCTTTATTTCAGGTGAAACTTCATTTAACATGTGGAGGGAAGTCTGCTCAACACTTAATAATTTATTTTCCCAACTAATTCAGTTAACACCTGATTGAAAATCCTGACCAAAATTTGAGATTATTTAAATGTTACTCAATATTGCTTTTGTTCAGCTAGTATTCAGCATTTCTATCAAGAGTAACCAGCCCATAAGATTAGAATTATAAATAGCTCTTTAGAAATTCATATGTAGTCCCAGAAGTCAGTTTGAAGAAAAACATCCGATGCACTGCACATTGTGCTGGTGCTGTGATTGGAGGCTTGGAGAATCCTGTGAGAGAAGCAGAGAGGAAACATCCCAGTATTTGGAGTCAGACAGCTGGGGCCCAAAGTCCCAGGTCTGCCACTTCACCATCTAGGAGGCCTTGGTAAAGATTCTTAACATCTCTGATCTTTTGTTTTCTCACCCAAACAATAAGGTCAGTAATACCTACCTTATGAATATGTTAAGAATGTAATGACATAAATAATGTAAATTGCTTACTCCAGAGCCTAACGTATTGTTGGCATTTGAAAGCATAGCTGTGGGTTCCTCTTCCTTGTCCCTGACAGAAGACAGAGACATGTAGATGCTGCACATAACCATTAAGGACACCTGATCTCTGTGTGCTGCATTGCCCAGCTTTAGTCAGGTTGGCATATCAAGGTTTTGCCCTTGGATTGTAATCATCTATATGTCCTTACCCAACAAAGGTCATCTTCTTGCATGAAGATTTGTCAGCATAAAGGCATCAAGATTAGCTCATTGTACCAGCCAAAAAACTCAGTTGAAGCAACCCTAATAATAATAGTTGTGGCATTAGGTCTACAAATTCTCTGTACCCCTATACAAGCTTTAAGAAGTGAAGCCTCAGGGTGGATAAATTCAGGCTTCCATGCCATCCCCTCTAGTCTAGACCAACTTCCCTAGTGGCCAGTGTTACTGGTGGGAGCATGTCTTAACCCTCAGATGGAGGTGAGTGTTGAAAAGGTTAACCACCAGTGAGGTAAACTTCTGGCTGGGGACCAACCTGTTTTCATTCTCATTCTTGGACTCCCTATTGTGTCATCTTGGGCAAATAATTTATTTAGCTTGAAATTTCTTGATCTTTAAAATGAGGATGTAGACTGATGGACTAAATGATATATGAGCTTCATTGCTTCAGTATTCTGCATGTTCCAGATTTCTTATTCTTTGCATATATGATTGAACACTAAAAACTACCATATGTTAATGATTCTAAAATGCACATTTTTTTACATTTTTACATCTATGAATTCAGTGTATAATTTACAATTGAATGGAAATTTAGATTTATGTGAAATATATTAAATTAATGGCTATTACTAAGTACTATGTTATCAAAAAGTTTCAAAAATATTGAAAATTTCTGTCAAAATATTGACTAAAAATTAGAGTTTACAATCCTTGCAACTTCAATGGAGATTGTCAACATAGAGAATACTCCAGAAGTCACTAGCACAGTTGTGCCAGAGGAGGGATAGGTTTGGGTGTTCCTGAAGATTCCTTTTGGTCCTGAGATGACACACTAAATTTATTTCAGTTTTTTGGTTTGTTATTTTGTGCACACATTAAGTGACTATAGAACATTTTGGAAAAATAGAAGGTGGCTTAGGGAATAACATAGTAATATTTATCTATTAAATCATTACATGTAAAATTTCATTGAAATGTTAATTGATTAACTGAGTGTTACTATAGCTCTCACATTATTTATTTTCAAATAAATATATTTGGACACTAAAACAATTGTCAAAATAATTTCATATTGGTTGATTCCCTAAAACAGTGGTCTGCAAACTCATTAGTCAACAGAGCCAAATATCAACAGTACAATGATTGAAATTTCTTTTGAGAGCCAAATTTTTTAAACTTAAACTTCTTCTGATGCCACTTCTTCAAAGTAGGCTGTGGAATTTTGTGGAAGAGCCACATTCAAGAGGCCAAAGAGCCTCATGTGTCTCCAGAACCTCAGTTTGCCCACCACAATCCTAAAAGAAGTTTTAGAAGCTCAAGAGTTATTTGCTGTGAATATAGTACCATCTAAAAAAAAATGTATTACTTGTACTATAGATAAATGGAAATTTCATATTAATTTGTAATCTAGTAATAGAGGATATATACTTTATTATAATTGCTAATGATTTTTTGTTGCTGTTCAGCTTGTACTGGTATATGAAAAAGAAGCCATTAGTTACTTTGGATCACTTGTTGCTTGGTTTAATTAAGCCTCCATAATGATCACAACACATGCTGTCTGTATCAATTTCACTGTGGCCATTAGCATGCTGAAAATTGAAGAGGTTTTGAACCTGACTGTCCCAGAATAAGGCCCAGAGGTGTGGTGTGGTACAGTTGATCTTAGAAAGAAATTTCCAATCCCACAATCTGGGACCAGTTATCCAAAAGGCCATCTCTGGCTTTGATTCCTAATGAGTTTGCTGACCACTGTTTTAGGGAATCAACCAATATTGAATGTAGGAATCTTAGATTATCACATGCACCATGAATTTGTTAGCCTGAAGGAACTAATCAAAATGCTGTTTCTATATACATTTTTATTGATTCATCATTTCTGAAATCATGCACTGTAGTCCTATTTTGGGTAACACAGTTACTTATGAAAGCTGCTACATAGTTTCTGTCAAGCTTAATTAAACCTTTTTCTGCTGGGAGATTTCTGAAGGAGTTTGTAAACTGTTGACTGTTGATATCATGTCCCAAATATTACTCATAAGATGGAATCTCTACCAGTAAAAATAACTCAGAGGCATCAGACCTCCAAATCTGGAAGCCAGTTGAATCCTTTTAAACATATTTCATATGTCTTATTACCTCATCATGCAGCTCAGCATTTGGTCTTGTGCATTATTTATGCGTGGGATTCATTTTTTTTTTCTTAACATGTTCCAAATCATTTTTTTCTTTTTTAACATTTTTTAATATATTTTATTGATTTTTTACAGAGAGGAAGGGAGAGGGATAGAGAGTTAGAAACATGGATGAGAGAGAGACATCAATCAGCTGCCTCCTGCATGCCCCCTACTGGGGATGTGCCCACAACCAAGGTACATGCCCTTGACCAGAATCGAACCCGGGACCTTTCAGTCCACAAACCGACGTTCTATCCACTGAGCCAAACGAGTTTCGGCCCAAATCTTTTTTTCAATGTCTCCCCTCTTTCTTACTACCATTCTTTCATAAATTTTAATGATGTGAAAAGTATCTAAAGGACCAATGGAGAGGTTCAGAATAGCAACCTTTGTAGGAGGTCCTGATGTAGAGCTTATCAAGAGAGATTTTGCCCCAATTATAAAATTGGAAGAAAATCTAGAACTTTAGGGATACCTTTGACTGCACAGTATTGGAAATATGGGAGAATGTTAGGCTAAGTGAAGGCTCGGGACTTAGATTAAGGAGAAGTTTGATTGTTAAGGTCCACTTTGAACTAGGCAGGGTTTGGACTGATAAAGAAAATAAGGGAGAGCAAGCCTAAAGAACTTTTAGTTGAGGAATGGAGTAATGAAAGCAATATTTTAAGAAAATTAATTTGGTAGCATTGTAGAATTAGAAGGAAGGCATAAGGATGAGGAAAACCAAGAGGCAGGAAGACAAGTTGATACACACATACACACAAACACACACACTAGAGGCCCAGTGCATAAAATGTGTGCACTTAGGGGGGTTTCTGAGCCAAGCCTGTGCCCTCTCACAGTCTGGGAGCCCTCGGGGGATGTCCAACTGACAGTTTAGGCTTGCTCCCTGCTAAAACTGGCAGTTAAACGTCCTTAGCACTGTCGCGAAGGTAGGAGAAGCTCCCACCACCACTGCACTCGCCAGCCATGAGTCCAACTTCTGGCTGAGCCAGGGGGGAAGCCCCTGCATTGATAGTGTTTCCCCTGGTTGACAGTGCGCGTCATAGTGACCAGTCATTCTGCCGTTCAGTTAATTTGCATATTATCCTTTTATTACACAGGATGGAGTAAGGTAATGACTGAGGAAGGTATTGTAATAACTAAGGTCAGTATTATGCCATTAATAGCAATAACAGTTACCATTTATCAAATGCTTGTTATGTGCCAGGCATTGTGCTAAGTGTTTTACATAGGTTATATCATTTAATCATGACAGTACCTTATTATTAATCCCATATTGCAGATGAAAAAAAAGTTAATAATTTCCACTGATTGGTAGAGCTAGGACCTTGATATAAACCATCTGACACCAAGGCCCCTGCTAAAAAAGACGAACATTAGAAATATTTGAAAGGCAGGAAGGAGAACTAGCCAATATTTTGCTTATCACTGTACTTGGTATTATGGCATCTTAAAGTATTTTATCATAAGAATTTAAAATATAACCAGAGAATTAAGTCCTTCAACAGGGATCAAACAAATCTCATGGATTGTATTCCCCCAGAAAACACTCCAAGATTTGTGCATGGAAGGTTTAGAGGGGATGAGGCTCAGGAATGGACAGATGTAACAGAGACCTCAGCTGATCATATAGGGAGTTGTGGGGCTAAAATGACCCTTCAGAGTTGCCCCAGTAAAGGCAAGGGACAACTTTATAGCCCTCCATGAAGAAGTTGGTAGATGAGATCCTGGCTGTCCCTAGGAAGGGAGAGTGACCTTTGAACAAAGCAGCTTTCTTCTGCTGATAGCAGGTCTTGAGAGGGATTCCACTGTGAGTCTCCAGCCTCAATCCTGAATGGAATCTACACAAAACACCACAGCATCCACCGCAACAAAATATAAAAACATATATTTTAAGTTATCTTCAATATGCAAACAGTGAGTAAACACTTAAGTCACATTTGGGGGGAATACTTTCCTTTTAAATTATTGTTAGGTGGAGAGAAGAAACCCAATAAATATGTCAGTACATTTCTTTGCCATGGAATTGTCTCCTTAATTCTTGATGAAAATAATCAACAGGGAAGGCATTTGGTGTGTGGTTTAATTGAATCACTGTTTTGGACCCATTTGCTGTTAATGTGTAAATCCAATACTATTTTCACACCTGCTCTCTTTGTGTGATGCCTTATTTAAGCAGAAGTCTAGTCTGGATTTCTTGTTTCAGACTAAAGAAGGGGCATGGACTATCATCACTGACCAGGAACCCAGCTCATATGATATCATGAAGTCATCTTTCAAGTCTGTCTTTTTAGACCTCACTCGGCTTGCCTGCAGAAAGGAGTGTGTGATAGTGTCCCGTAACAGAATCACTTAAGGAACACTTCAGTGGGCCACTGCTGATCTGGACAAATATTAGGCACACATACAAAATACAGCATGCCTGAACTTTACCTCTCAAAGAATCTGATTCCTGGTCACTGGGCTTGGATTCCAGTCATGCTTGTTTTTTTAACAGCCTTTAGGACTCATTAAAGTTTGAAACCCCTTTCTAGTGGGCCAGTGAAGACCTTTGATAAATCAGTCTATTCTATGGGTATCTTTGGGAATGAGGTTCATAGGTCCTCTTTAACTTCCTCTTATTTATTTTCATTACCTTATCCATTATTCATTAATGAAGATAGTCCTTGTGTTTATCTTGATGGATCTGTGTCTCTTTTATTCATTTGTGCAATAAGCCTTCATTGAGCTGTTACTATGTTCGAAGGACTCCACAAAATGCTAGAAGTACAGCAGGAAGATTCAACCTCTGCCTTTGCAGAACTCTAAGTTTGGTGATTTTGTTTGTTTGTTTTTCTATGTAGATAAACATAATATCTTCAAACAATGGCAATCTTTTCTCATCTTTTTCAGTCCTTATATTTTCTTCTGTTTGTTATTGCACTGGCCAACATTTCCATGTATATTGGCGAGCAGCAGTAACTATGAGCAACTTTGTCTTCTTTCAGACCATAAAGAAAATGAGTCTCAATTTTCTCTTTTTAGAGTGTGTTTTCTGTGGGTAGGTTTTGGTAGTTAACAATTTTCAGTTTCAGGAAGCAAGCAGTCTTCTAAGTTTTTCTAAGAATGCTTCATCTTGAATATGAATTGGGCTTTAACAAATGCTTCATTTAAATTGTATTTTTTGAGAGGTCCATGTGATTTTTATTCTTTAAAACCAATGATGGGATGGATTATACTAATAAATTTATCAGCATTTATATCATACCTGCATTCTGAGATAAAAATTACCTGATTATAATTATTACCATTTTTAAAATTATTTTAATTGATTTTTTTCAGAGAGGCAAGGAGAGAGATAGAAAGTTAGAAACATCAATGAGAGAGAAACATTGATCAGCTGCTTCCTGCACACCTCCTACTGGGGATGTGCCTGCAACCAAGGTACATGTCCTTGACTGGAATTGAACCTGGGACCTTTCAGTCCACAGGCCAAAGCTCTAACCACTGAGCCAAACCAGTTAGGGCAATTATTACCATTTTAATATACTACTAGACCTCATTAACTAATATTTTATTCCACATTGTAGCATATTAAAGTAAGGAACTTTGGCATATTATTATTGGTTCTTTCACTGTTCTTATCCAACTTTGGAATCAATGGTATAATAATGTCATTAAATGAAATGAATGCTCAGCATCTCTTCTTTTTCTGTGTTCAAGGAACAGTTGGTAAAGTGGGGAATTATCTGTTCCTTAAACAATTGGTAGGATTTACCCATAAAATCATCTGTTCCTAGTGCTTTGGGGGAAGAAAGGGAGGCATAAGGAAATCTTCTATTACTAAGTCAATTTAGTGTCCACTGATCTGTATGTCTTCCATAGCCTTTGTGTTGGTTTTGGCACTTACTATTTTTAGGTGCTCATGGAAAAAAAAGAGTGCCCACCTGGGTGTTTCAGGAGAAGAAATAGTACCTCAAGAGCTATTCAAGGACAAGAAGGCACCATCTCTGAGCCAAGGACTATCAAAATATATGTCTGTGTGCAGAGCATTCAAATGTCTCTTCTATAATCAGCGTGTCCTATTTGTCCTATGAAGGTAGCTTCAAGTGGAAAGATGCTTAAGACATGTGGGTTTGTGTAAGATGAAATCTCTCTGACATCTTCATCAGTGACAAGGACAGTAGTTCTTTATCCTGTCATTGGCTTTTTGGAGGGATCATTGACTTGGGGCCCAGGAAGCAAATGGCTAACTAATTCTATAATCACTTCTTTGGGAGAGTCTGGGATTACATGTAAATCCTTCATTGGATAGGAAGTAGGTTTGCCTTTTAGAAGGACATATGGATATACAATAGCTAACAACTGGTCTTCAAAGAAACTTGACTAAGGTTATGAGAGGTCCAGAAATCTCATATGAAGATCGCCTGATACAGCTGGACTGGAAATGACCATAAGGGGCATGATAGATGTCTTCTCATATTTAAAGAATATCGATGGAGTTGGGGTTGTAAACTGCTTTCAGTGCACTATGTTGCACAGAAGACAGGAGGAAAGCAGACTTGGGTTCAGAGTACTATTCTTCCATTGCTGGGGGAGTTTATGCAGAAGTTTCAAGCAGAACATCTCCTGGATTAAGGCAGAAATTCAGTTTTGACAATGGAAAGGAAACCTAAGTGAGGGCTGCAAGCAGACCGTGCTCTCAGGAAGACAATGTTTTAGGAAAGATCGCACATGGATAAGCAGACCAACATTCCCTGGGCCCTTCCATCTCCTAGATTCTGCAATGGATAGTTTTATATCCTCAACCTCTTTAATGCTTCATAACAAACTGTGCATTATTTATTCCCAAGCTAAATATGAATACACCAGAGATTAGAAAAATTAAATAATGTGCCCAAGATTACATAGTATTAATTAGCAGAACCAGGATTTGAACCAAGATGCACCAAGTCTGAACTCATTTGGCAGACTAGGCTGCTCCCACTTTGGTGCACATGAAGAAATCTCCCAGAATATGTGTTAAAATGTAGATTCAGTTTCAGGAGGTCGGAGGTGGGATCATGTTTTTTGCATTTCTAACAAGTCCCCAGGTGGCACTGGTGCTGCTGGTCCACATGACATTTTGATATAGAGGTTTTGGGTGATCTTGATAAAGTTGTTCAAGAGTCTTTGATTAAAGATGAATCTGATGTCTGTTTCCCAGGTGAGAAACAGAAGGAACTGGCCCTGGTGTCCATGCATGTCTGGGAAGCCTCACCTTGACTTACAACTGCTGCTTATCTTGCTGAGGCATCAGACAGGCTCCCTGGGAATGGGGAAGAATGTGCTTGGCAGTGACAGAAATAGGCTTGGATACAATAGTATTTATTGTGTGCTCATGGTGAGCTGGAGACTGTTCTAGGCACTTGAGATGCAAAGATAAACAAAGCTCTTTTATAATCTAGCAGAGTGAACCTAAACCAAACTTATTACAGGGTTTAGTGACATGTCTACCTTACTGTTTTCCTAGCCCTTGAAATATCCTAACTTTTCTCACTCTGTCAGCTTGTCTGTGCAATCTGTCACCAGATTGGCTCAATATGAATAAACAATGTCGTGGACCTGCCAGAAAACTAATGCAGACTCCATCTGCACGAACAGAAGTGGCCTGAACTAGCTCTCTCTGCCCAGTCAGCCTGCAGCTGCAGGACTGGCTTTGCATCTCTGGGCCCCATCTCAAAGAGAATTGGGACAAATTGGGCCTTGTCCAAGGAGAACAGCCAATCAGGGAGGAAACCCAAACTATGACATATTAAGCACCATTGAAAGTGCTGGTCCTGCTTGGAGATGGAGAGCTCGAGGGACGCTGAGTGCCTTTCCCAGCTGTCACTCCATCACCGTGGTCCCCTTCATAGTCCTTCTAGGGAAGATGCCTCCCTTTCCAGAACTTAGCTTCCTTGACTATCCACGCTAAAGCAGCCTCCCCAGGTACTCCCCATCACATGCCCATGTAGAACTTTTGCTTAGCTCTTATCACATCTCTGGTCATACCTTCCTTTCTTATTTGCTTGTGAGGAGAGTTCGCGATGCTCACTCAGCTTTAGAGACGGTGATACATAGAGAGATTCTCAGGACTTCCCAGTTATTCATTCCTTTGTGATGTTCAGAGACTTACCTCTTTCTCATCCAACCCCCACCCCACCCCACATCCCACACTTGGACTGTAACATCAGCCTCCTTGTAAGCTTCTCTTTGTTTATTTCCCTTGTTCTCAACAAAATCCATTTTAAATGCAGCTGTTAGAGCAGTCTTTCTGTCTATTTTCTCATCCAGGGTATGTTGGTTGCAGCCTCAGCATGCAGGAGCTTGTTTTCGCCGGTTCTCCTGCCTGTAAAGCAAGACAGACAACCCTCTGTGGCCAGTGATGGCTCTGCTCTGGGGCCTGTGGTAGCTCTTTTGCACCCAAAAGTTCATGTAGTCATATCCCCTGTGTACTCAGAGAGAGGCCTCCATCCCTTGGCCAGCTTTTCTCTTGCCTCAAGTTGGAATCTCTTGAGAAATATAGACATGCTTTCCAAGCATCAGACTTAGTTAGTTCTTTGAAAGCTGGCTCTCAATCAGATTCTTTTCTTAAAATGTGTTACTATATAATCACAGTATAAAGTTCTCACAATAAAAAAAGAAAACATAACACTCCCACACCCCCTCCTTTAATCAATGCTTGCTTAACTAGTGCTTCAGACAAGCACGTCTTAGGCAAAAGGATGGCCACATGGATACATCCGGGAGGGGCCAGCATGTTGAGTTGGCATGAGCTCCACTCTGCCTCATCACAGCACTGCCTTTGATCTTTAATTTGAGCCATTCTAGGCAGGGCTCAGCACACTCTGAAAACACAGTTTGTGATTGAAAATGTGCACTGCATCAGCCAAAACATTTGTTTATGTTTTACCCCCAGTTCTAGGGTTTCATTCTTTGTCATTCTTTCCTCAAGCACTTTATGTAATTAAAGAGGCATGAGTGCTCTAAGCAGGAGGGTGCAATAGGCTCCTTCTCTGATACAGAGAAAGGTGTCTCCCCACTGTATCAGGTATGAAGTCTATGAGGACATGACAAAACAACCTACATGACCATGTTTCCAGAATGGTAAAAACTGTCAGGCTGTCCAGAAAGGCAGGAGCCCCAGAAAGACTGTGCCTTTCCAAATAGGGCCATCGCAGCCCTTGGAGGCACAAGGCTGTTTGAGTGTGCTATTGTGTCTCTAACTGCATTAGAGTGGGTGTCTCATCAGTGGCACTGCTCACATTTGGGACCAATCAATCATGTGTCCTGTGTATTGCAGGATGATGCTTAGTGACCTACCTGGCCTCTGCTCTTCCCCTACTTCTACCAGTTGTATAATCAATAATGTCTCCCCAGGGGGACCATAAAATCTCCTGCATTGTGAACTATTCGCTTCATTTAATGGACTTGCAAAGAGGTCTTTTCATGAGGCAGGGTCTGTGGGACCCAGAGTAGTGGGCACACAGTAGGGTCACTTGAGAAATGTTCAACAAATTACAGTGGCTAGGCTCATGACAGACCAAGTAAGTCAGGGTCTTGGGGATAAGGCCTGGACATCATAAGTTTGAAAGGTCCCCAAGTGATTCTAATAAATGCTTAGGGTTGAGAAAGAGAACTTTCATGACCTCCTCCAGAGGACTAGGAGAGGAGCAGGAAGCTTGAGATATCACATTTTGATTAATGAGTCAGGCAGGAAAGGCCAACAAGGACATACAACCATCCTAAGTCTGTTTGTGTTCTTTTTGTCTTCTTTAGAAATTAGTAGTACTCCAAATGAAGACACCATGTGCTAAAGCTAAGGAACCTGGGGAATGCCTCACAGCCCTGCTGGGAGAAAGGAGGAATCCTGAAAGCAATAGAAATTGTCTTGAGAATTCAAACACAGAAATGAAGGCTGAATCTTAGAGATAGAGGGAAGGACAGGCCGAGATGGGGAGTGTCTTGAAACTGAATCACAGTTCTTCTGGCCACTTGGATCCAGCTAACCAAGGGTAGGAAAGTGGCTCCAGCAGTGTTGGCATGGGGTCTTATATGTCTCTCCATTTCCCTCCGTGATACAAAGGTCCTATAACTAAAGGGATAAGAAAAACAAGGGGGCGCATTAATGTCATACTGCTGGAAGACCTCAATTATTTTGCATCCTCATTTCTACTACTGCAGGGAGATAAAGAGCATGAGCCTGGGAGTACACTAGTCTTGTGTTATTAGTTAAGAGATATCATGCAAATAAGCTGCTTTGCCTCTTTGGGTTTCAGTTTTCCCATCTCTAAAATGGGGATAATAGATCTATCTCATAGACCTCATTAAATAATTAAATAAGATAATTCATTAAAAGTACTATGTAGACAGACAGCTTACTAGCTTACTAAATATTAGCTACTACCACTATTTATTCTTTGGTCCCAAAGTCCAGTAAATCAGGAAGTCCTGTTACCTATTCTTTGGAATTGTCTTTGGAAAATCTGGCTCCCTCCTCCCCATCTCTGTTGGCATTACCTGAGTTCTGTACTGCTCACCCTTTCTGGCAAGTCTCCCTAGCTCTGCCACCCAGCAACCTCTCTCCAGGTGTTACTAGGCCCTTGTAACTCTTGATTAAAACTTCCAAGGGTTCTTTGCAACCAACAGGATGAAGTCCTTTGGCCCTACTGGGTCACCTCGTGTGTGTGTGTGTGTGTGTGTGTGTGTATTTTTTAAGAGCGACAGGTCAAAAAAGAAATTATATTTTTGAGCCACCAAATGATAATATTGGGGATACAGTTGAAAAGTAGTTACAAAGGCAACTTTCTAATCTGGTGACGTGAAATTTGAGGACAGATTATAGCAAAGCCTGGTGGGTAATTTATGGCAAAAGGGCCAGGAGTTTCCCAGAGGCTGCCCAGAATTGATCTCCAATTCTTCCATATTGCACAGATGTAACTGAAACAGGTTACTCCTTCATAGCTAAGAGCAAGAAAGACAACATTACATGGATAAAGACCCATCACACTGACTATTGTGTAGACATTCTATGCTTTCCCAAAACTGCATACTTGTTTAATCTTTAATTTTATTTCATTTGAGTCTAAAAAGCCATATTTTATTGTATGAACCCCAATTCTGCCATGAAGCCATCTGTGAGCTCCTTAGCTATTGCTGCCTAGTTGAGTCATCAAACTGTAGGTCCACCTACAGTTAATCTCGTTTATTTTGCTCAAGAATCTTATCTTCCCAGACAGATACTAATCCCATTGGGAGCAAGGATGTAACACATGCCACTTTTGATTTCTCTAGAGAACTGGGTTAGTGATAAGCACATGATGGATGTTTTGTCCTTCATCAATATAATAATCCACCTGATGATTCAAACCTTTCTTTACACTCAAACACACAGGATGGAACAGGCAGTTTGGGGAGAAAGTGAACTCCTCGTCACTAGAGTCATTCAGGTAAAGATTAAATAATGGGGGGAGGGGGACGTTGCTTGCTTCCATATCTTGGCTATTGTACATAATGCTACAATGACCATAGGGGTGCATATATTCTTTTTGAATTAGTATTTTGAGTTTATTCAGATACACACTGAAACAGAATCACTGGTTTATAAGGCAGTTTCATTTTTAATTTTTTGTGGTAATTCAATACTGCTTTTCGCAGTGGCTACACCAATCTGCATTCCCACCAACAGTGCTCAAGTGTTCCCTTTTTCCACATCCACACCAACACTTGTTGTTTGTGGATTCATTGATGGGTATGAGGTGATATCTCATTGTGGTTTTAACTTGCATTTCTCGGATGATTACTGATGTTGAGCATCTTTTAATATATCTGTTGGCTTTTTGTATGTCTTCTTTGGAGAAGTGTCTATTCCGATTTCCGCTAATTTTTTAATTGAAATGTTTGGGGTTTTTTGGTGTTGAGTTATATGAATTTTTTTTATAAATTTTGTATATTAACTCCTTTATATAATTGGTACATATATTCTCCCACTTAATAGGTTGTCCTTTTACTTTGTTGATGATTTCCTTTGCTGTGCAAAACTTTTTAGTTTGATATAGTCCAATTTGTTTATTTTTTTCTTTTGTATTCTTTGCCTAAGAAGATATATCAGAAAAAACACTGGTAAGAAAAATGTCAGAGATTTTACTGCCTACATTTTCTTCTAGAACTTTTAACATTTCAAGTCTTACATTTAAGCCTTTAATCCATTTTGAGTTTATTCTTACATATGCTGTAAGAAAGTGGTCTAGTTTAATTTTTTTTCATGTACCAATTATTTTTACATGTACCAATTTATTTCTCGATTTTGATTTTGTTTACAACACTTGAGGAGTTCTTGATTAGCACAGACAAGAAATTGCAAATTGTTAACAGATAATCTCTGACCACATAAAAATGGGAGCCATTTGTCCTCAGAGTTGCATAAAAGTGAATTAATGTAGCATTGTGACCAGTGTGTTATAATTAAATATATACTATGATTTAGTATAATGTATAATAACTATCAAGTTCTTCATATTTTTAAATACTTTAAAGATTATAAAAACATTAAAGTAGAACCGTGAAACAGCTTGAAAGCCGCTGACCTATCTTGTTAGCAGACATCTTTTACCAGTTAGCCCCAGTGACCCAACCAGGGTCTCAACAGGCCCCAGTGTTCAACTTGGCTCCTTATAGTACCTCCTTTGACTTTGGTTAGATGACCTCTATGATTTTTTTTTTACTCTAAGATTCTGTAATTCTATGTTTAGTGGGAATACTTGTTAATAAGCCTAATTTTACTAGGATAAGCTTTCTTCTCATCCTATTGGTTGGGCCATTTTGTTCTTCTCTGTATTACAAATATCTGTTATAAAATGAAATATCCAAGTTATATTTTCTTAAAAAGAGATAGATGTCTTTTGTTTCAAATCCATTTTGTTTTTGTTCTTATCCATTTTAATGTTTGTATAAAATAGAAAACTCTGATCTTCTACAGCAAGGAGAGTTAGTGAGTTTTGCTAATGCTCATTGGTAACTGTGAAGTCCAAATTTAATTTTCATGATCAGTGAGGTCATGACATATGCCACCCTTGTTTGTATTTTGTTCCCTTTCATTTAGCCTATATCACAGAGCCTGATTCAACTTGTTGATGGTTTAGAGCCACAGCACGGAACAATCTAGCCGCCATAAGAAGCAGATAAATCATTTTGCTAGTTAACATGGCTTTGTGTCGACCATGTCACTATTACCAACTTATTTGAGGCAGGGATTCTCCAGTGCTTAAGTAGACACTTCCACTCTTAGGAGTAATGCCTTGGTTAATTCATGGAACCTATAGGAGTCATGAACAACTCAAAATCAATGTTCTACAGTAATGCCTATAGGTTAAAGGTTTATAACTTTCCTCTGCTCAAGATCTCTAGGTCGTAGAGTCTAGGAGTATCTTTATCTTAAAGGGAGCATACTGTTTTCCTATCATTATTTAAAAACACAAGTTGAACAAATTAAAATTATATAGTGATTTCTTTGCAGACCTCAAACATATATAGAATATAGTCTCAAAGAGGATAACCTTAGGCTTCAATAGGGGGTGCCCGGCATTGCTCAAATAACTCAATAAACCCAAAGGAAAGGTGGTCTTGGGGAAATCCTGGCCTATTAGCTCATGATGCTATGATTTTTTGTTCCCTTTTTTTGTAGTCAGAGAACATTCTGGAGGTTGGGGACAGAGTGAGTCTGGTAAGAAAAAGAGACTCTCCAAAGGATCTAAAGTCCCATACCCTTGGGACTGCCCTGGAAAAAAAGCTTCTATCAAGTCCCTTTGTTACAACAGGAAAGAATGGTTGGGAGAGCTTTTAGTGCCAGGGCTTGGGGCAGCACAGGGAGACCACAGGAAAGAGAAGGCAAAGCTTCTGAGAAATTGGAGGTCTCCTGTGAGAATAAAAGAGCAAGTCCAAGATGATAATAAGATGGCTCCTTTCCATGGAATAATCAGGGAAGAGCAGGCATTCAGAAGCCACCTGGAGCCTTTTCTCTCCCATTACTGCCTGTCAACTTCAGGTTGCATGTATTCACTGGGTGGAGGAGGGCCTTTGTGGGCCTTCTCAGACCACTGTGTCCCTCCACTTCCAGTGCTGTTTTCATTCCAAGCTCCTGAAGCTCCTGTCCTTCACTTGGTAACATGTGCTGTCTCAATCACTATGTTAACCTTGCCTGTTTGGATTCCAATTTATCACTGTGTTTCTGAGTTTTTGAACTGGATATATATATATATTCATAGCCTGATGCTTTGGTATGTGACCTTGGGCAAGGTATTTAACCTCCTCTTTCCTCCTCCATTAAAATGGTAATAAATATTGTCACCCTAGTCAGTTCTCAGCAAATACTAGTTTCCTTTCTTTCTATTGTTTTACTGGTGCTCATGAACATTTTTTTAGATCTCTCTGACTATGAAAGCAAACTTTTATTACAGGGCCAGGGAGTCTATTGGTTATCAAAATTGAATTTTTGACTCTATTTGACTTTGACTCTGGCTCTCTTTTAACTAGGATTTATTCTACTCTGCCAAAGAAATGCTTTTCTCTTTACTTCCATATCTTCTGTCATTCCACATTCTTAAAAGTATAGGCAGGTTGTTCTCTAGCTAATTAACATTCCAAGGCAGCTATTGTTTAAGCTAGGAATGAGTATCATTTATTTGTATTTCTTTGAATGTACCCTCTATGTTATCTTTAACTTGACTTTAAATAACACATAATATGTATTGAGTTCTTTCCATGTGTCAGATGCTCTTTACAAACTTTATTTCCCTTTGTCATCACAAAACCAACCCAATAAATTAAAATATAGAATTAATAATTAGTATTGCTAATTAACATGTACTGTCACTTTAACAAAGTATTTTTGCTGTCAAAGCATAAGGAGGCTGAATCATTTTCAAAATTCCTACTTTTATTCAGCTTCACCCACACCTGGGGTGAAGCTTATTCTTGAGCTGCTACAGACCTATGCTCTCCTTTTCACAAGTGAAAATGGTAATAAATATTCACAAGTGAAAAGGAGAGCATAGGACCCAAATATAGGCATAATATTTAGGAGGAAATAATCACCTTGTTTAATCAACAGCTGACATCAGGAAGCTTTTTGAGCCAGAGCAATAACATGATGACAGAAGTTATCTTGGGAAGATAAATTTCACAGCCACATGCAGGATAGATTACCTGAAACCATAACATTAGCCTTTCTTAGACTCAAACATCTGGGGGCATGATTTAAAAGCACATAAATAGGTTCTGTTTAAAGAAGGAACTGGTGAAAATTAAAAATTTCAAGGTTGCATCAAAGAAGGTGAAGAATCAGTGCTTATTCATCTAGTTAGCATGTCCTAAATACTTATGTGAGCAAGTGCATATTATTAATGCGGTCACTTGGAAGCCATCTATAGGTATCAGATCTGCCTTTTCCCTTCCTTTTCACCAAAAGTTGCAAGAGAAGGGAAATTATTCATCTGGCTTCCACCTGAGTTATTGTTTGACAGATAACCCTTTTCTTAGCTATCCTTCAAAAGTCACAGGAAAAAGCCTTCATGTTTCAGCCAAATTTCTTCCTCTTGAGTATGCATGGAACACAATGTTTTTATTTCTTAATAAAGTAAATATTCATATTGGATATATATCGGATGCATCCATGTTTAGAAGAGAGAATAAGAGGAACGGTCCTTATTTGATTGTTTTTGTAATTCTCTTCCCCCAAAGAGCAAGTTCTTGGATTGGGTAATATCTTCCATGGAACCTGATGTCTTTCCTTGATCATAAAAATTTTCAGCTTAGTAAACAAACAGTTTCCATTCTTAGGAAGACAAATGAGAAAAATGTTACTATTTCACTGAATAATTTTGGGCCTAGAAATTTGTTATGAAAGGAAGGACAGTGTGATTGATGTTCTTTCACTTGGATGAATGAGCACTGCATGATGGGAAAGAGACAATCTAGGACTTTGGGGGAAGCAGGAGAATAAAGAGAAGCTAAAGGAGATGCTGAAATAATTCAGTGAGTGGGAGAGGGGGCCTCAGACTGCAAATAAAGCCCCTGTGGAAAGATGTTGGGAGAGCCAGAGAGTAGTCTAAAAATAAGAAACAATAAGAGGTAATTGTCCTTATTTGATTTTTTTGGTCATTCTAGCTCTCAGTATATGTGACGCTTAGTCGGCCATCTACAGGCCCTGTTCTTACAAGTAAAGAAGAATTTCCATTGGACTACATAAAGTATTAGGCAACTAGTAGAGGCAAAAGAGCCTAGACTTTGAGTCAATGGCTCTTCATTCACATCCCCCATCACCACTTCTCTGTGACTTTGACATTTTACTTGCTTTCTCTAAGCTTCAGTAAAATAAGGGTAGTCAAGATAATTAACCTGGATAACATATGAAAGGTGCCTAGTACATGTTGAGCATTCTACCTGTGATGGCTGTCACATGTCTGTGTGGGGCTTCCTACTGCCTGCATCCCTGGAGGCTGCTTCTGTTTTTCACCTATAGTTTCTACAGGACTTGATCCTACAAGCCCTGGTGATTAATTCCTTCAGCAGCTTCCCTTGCTCTGTTTCTAAATGAACATCACCTTTTTATGACATTTGAGACTTTCCATAGCTGGTCTCCCAGACAAACTAGGAAAGATTAACAAAAGAAAAGTTTACATTAAAAAAAAAGAGAGAGAGAGCAGTACCCAAGTTGCAAGAAAATCTCTCTGGAAACCTTGATTACCTTTGTCCCACAAGACCATTACTGAAATAGAACTAGATCACAGAAATTTGGCTGTTACAACTCTGGCTTCAAATACCACTTTAGAATCCTGAGTAAATAGAAGTGGGCTTTCAGTGCACAATGCAAACAGAACAGCTTTCTATTAGTGGAGGAATGTGTGTGCCTGCATGAGAAAAGGGATTCTCATGGCCATCGCAGGGACAGGTCATTGCCAGAAGGCAGCCAGCCACAGCCTCAGAGAGGAGGAGGAGGAGGAGGAGGAGGAGGAGGAGGAGGAGGAGGAAGAGGAGGAGGAGGAGGAGGAGGAGGAGGAGGAGGAGGAGGAGGAGAAGGAGAAGTGGGAGTGAGAGAAGGAGGAGAAGGAGGAGGAGGGTTAGGTGAAGAGGGAGGAGGAGCAAAGGGAAGGGAAGAAGGAGAAGGAGGCTGAAGGGGAGGAGGAGGACTACACCAGCATTTTCCAGTCCTTCCTCATGCCAGTGCTGAATTAGGTGCTGTCATCTGCTTATTCCCCTTTAATCCTCACAAGACATTTGGGAATTAGATTTTAATGCCATCGTTTTACAGGCAAGGAGACTAAGGCTCGGAAAAATATCACCTACAGATGTAGAGTGGATCAGGTGCTCTTAGGTGAGCATCATGTTCTAGAACAGCGATTCTCAACCTGTGGGTCGCAACCCCAGCAGGGGTCAAACGACCGAGACACAGGGGTCGCCTAAAGCCATCGGAAAATACATAATGCATATCAGGTATTTATGCATTTCCGAATCATAACTGTAGCAAAATTACAGTTTTGAAGTAGCCACCAAAATTATTTTTTGGTTTGGGGTCACCGCAACATGAGGAACTGTATTGCGGGGTCATGGCATTAGAAAGGTTGAGAACCACTGTTCTAGAAGAAAAGGCTTTAAAGATGTAGGGACATACATGCAGATGGAAAAGGGGCTCCAGGAATCTAATCTAGGACCTCTCCAGGCAGGAGCATCAATTTAAGTAGAGGCAGAGCTTCAGTGAAAACATGCTAGGGCTGGGAACAGGGAAAGTTTAAATCACAGCAAGTACATTTTTGATTCCAGGCCAGCTATTAATACTCAGACCTTTCATTGTCCTTCTACCATCCCTTAACTTCTTGCCTCCTCTCCTTCTCTGCCCCTTTCTTTGTTATCCAGCCCTGAAAGCAAAGCCCAACTCTTCTCCTATTTAGCCTTATCTCTTGTTGCCTTGGTTTTTGCTGATCCTCCAGAACCCCCAACCCCATCCCAAGCAGTTTTTTAAGTATTTTCACAAAACAGTTTGCTCTCCAAAAGGAGTTGCTATTCTGACTGGTAGGTACAAATGTTTTTGGCATGGTTACAGGACATAAGAGGTAAGAAAAGAAGATCGACAATTTTGAAACATGAAAATCATATCTTAACACCATCGCAGACAGTGAAGAAACAGTAAAACCTGCCTCAGAAGGAGCAGGAAGACACCATGGTATCACAAAAAGGAGTCCCTAGCAAGAGGTCCTCTCCCTGACACTCTGGGAAAGTCACTTCTCCTCCCAGGATGTGGCTTGTCAGCAGTGAAGCAAGGACTGCATTCCGAGAATCCTTCCTGCCATCCAGCACTGAGATTCCAGAAGGCTGCTTGCAAACATGGGTCTTACTGGCACCCTGCCCCCATTAAATATCTCACAGAGAAAAGCTTTCCAAAGGCATTCTTGCTTTTCAGATTGTAACCAAAAGGGAGATAGTGTTGTGTTTTCTTCCTTTGACTGGATGAGAGAGTTGGTTGTCATTTGGGAGTTAGGGTTCTTGAGAAAAGAGGAAAGTCTACAGAGTAAAACAAAAAGAGACCTGAAAAGTTAAATGATCCCAAACTACAGGAATCCCTTGAGGATGCTGCCTAAATGCAGATTTCAGCTCAGTAAGCCTGGATGCAGACAGGCTTTCCTTCAAATGATGCCTTTACTGCTCGTCTGTGGACCACACTCTGAGTAACAAGAGGCTAGAGATCAAAGAGTGCTTATTATTTAAAAAACAAAACAGCAGAGAAGCATACACTTTGGAAATTAATTCTTTGGATTCCCATCCAAAAAACTAAAAAAAATGTTTAGAGTCCTAGAGGAAAGTTCCAATAAGAGAGAGAAAGAGAGAGAGAGAGAGAGAGAGAGAGAGAGAGAGAGAGAGAGAGAGAGAGAATTACAATGGAAAAATTTAATGAATGAATTACTAATTATCAAAGGCCTGCTCCCTCCATAAAATTTCAACAGGCAAAGCTATTGCTCATCTAGGTTCCCAGACCTCAAAGTTTTCCTTATGTCAACTTCAGTAGTTTAGGGGTGAGACCATTTCTCATCCCTAAACGTATTCCTTAGGTGACTACTTTTTCAGAAAGGGTTATAGGTGCCATTCTTCCTCAGCCTATCAGCATTTCTTCAGCATAATGTTGTATATGTCTCCCCCTCCATTCTAATTTCATCTCACTTGTCCAGACCTCCATCCCTCTGTGCTCATCTTAATGTAGGTGTTTGTGTGTCTCAACATCTGGGCTCTTCCATCCCCAACCCACTACCTGTGACTGCCAAGCATCTTCAAAAAGAGCATTTCAGTATGCCATTCCTCCACTCAAGAGTCTTGGAATTCAAGTTCACATGCTTTGATAACCAGTCTTTTCTCTCATCATCTCCTCCCACCCACCATCCAGTCTTCTTAATGGTCCCTGAAGATCACCCAGTGGCATCTGAAAAGACATGTAATCCCCAAAAGTTTACTTCATTTATACAGATTTTTAAGAATTCTCTTGAACATTCTGAAAATAAAAGGAATATCCTAAATATTCTTCCCATATTTTTAAATGCTCCACAAAAACATTTTAAGAAATGAAAATCATATCTCTATAACATGGCATAAACTTACACATAAGAACACAATAAATATGCAGTCAGCCTGAATTATTGAGTTCACCCTTCCTGTGTTTCTCAACTATCATTCTATTAAATATCTAACCAGTTTCTCATGCCTAGTCTTATTCCTTAGGTGACTACTTTTCAGGAAGGCTTATAGGTACCATCTTGTGGAGAAAAATTCAAACAGGAACATTAGGTAATAGGATTTGTGTCAAGGAAATGATGACACAAGTGTGGGTCTTCATCATTGTCTTTCAGTAACTCCATTGACCCATAGTCCTCTGAGAGCCTTCTGGTTGTGACCCACACCTATGGGCATAGGCTGTCTGTACCCAGGAGGTCATGCAAATTGGGCCAGTGTGCAAACAGCCTCCAACCTGGAGCAGAATTCAACCCGATGCCCTTTTGCCAATACAATAGCTTCCAGAACTTTGCCAGTGTGCTAGCATTCTTTCTGCAAAAAACTTCCTAAATCTGACCTCTTAGCTGCCCAACCCATAGCCTCTAATAGACCCCTCCAACATGATGCTGGGGTTCCACAGAGTTACAGTGCAATCTGGTCAGATATTTCAAACAGAATTCTTTTAAATGGAGAATTCAGCATACAGCCTTACATTAAAGTAAAGTGCAAGTCCACAGGTTTCTACTATTCTATAAAAAAATATGGATACCTTACTTTTATAACAAAGCGATGGTCAGACTTGTAATTCATTCCATGTCCCCTCCCCCAGTTTCAGTACACTCGAGAGGAAGACAGTGCAAGTGAAGTACTAGAATCTTGGCGTTTGGAAAGAGGACCTTGGTGTGTGCAAGGTTAGGGTTGAAGGAAGTTCTCTCCCAGTGTAGGAAATGTTTCCTTCTCAGGCTCCTTTCCTCGGATTTCTAAACAAGTGCTGCAGTTGATTCTCCTCAGTTGTGTCCTGGAAGAGTGCTAAGCACTTACTGCATGCCAGGCACTGTGCTCTTTTCAGTTCATACTCCTGCTTATTCTGGTGAAATCCAAGGCAAGGTTAAAGGATTCTAAAAGGCTACTAGTTAGTTTGTTGGCAGCAAGGAAGTAATTTTAAAACTGAAAAATTAACTATTCTTTGTTAATTACTCTAGCATGTTTATGCACTTCTGTGGAATTGCCATTGTTTTAAAGCTTCCAGTAGTTCTGGCATGTGCTCTAAGTGTCCCAAGAGCTTTAAAATAAACGAGAGCGAGAATCCAAGATGGCAGCATAGGTAAACACCTACACTGCTGCCTCGCACAACAATTTCAAAACTACAACTAAAAGACAGAACGGACATCATCCAGAACCACAGGAAAGCTGGCTGAGTGGAAGTTCTACAGCTAGAAGGAAAGAGAGGGGCTCACAGAAACCCAGAGGAGCTGCAAAAAGCTGAGGTACAGAGATGCGCACGCGCTGAGAGAGTGGGTGCCGGAGTACCTGGCTGGCTTTCTCTGGCCGGAGAGAAACAGAGACTCCCAATGGCATTGAACCCCTTATCTTATGACACTAAACCCCAGGTCCAGCCGAAACTCATACAGGGGAGTTTGGACTGTGAAAAGGGAGAGGTGCACGGAAATTTAGGGGAGTCGCAAAAGATCAGAGGCCTGGTGGCGCACACGGCACTGCGCAGAGGACAGACTGCTGATTGTGCCGATGGCTTTCTCGAGTGGGCGGGAGACAGACCCTCCCAACTGTGCCACTTCTGACTCCACTAAACCCCTGTTTCGGGCGAAACCCTGGAGACCTAGACTTGTGTGGTCCTGGTGCGCAGGGGAGCTGGAAAGGCAGCGGTCTAGAGGCACTGCAGGCACGCGTGCACAAGGACCACTCCAGCGATTACCCAGTCACGTGAGACTCAGGGGCCGTGGAGGGCGGGGCTGACTGGAAGGCAAGGCAGTCCCTTAAGCCCTGAGACTCCACCTATCCCAAGCTCAACAGAGCCTTCTTCGGTTTTGCAAGTCTCATATCATAAGTCTGAATTCAACACAGAAGTTTCCCCGGCATAGTGAAAATTCCGAGACAAGGGAAGAGATCACAAACAGAAGAAATGGAGGGAAAAAAACAACTGGATATAGAGTTCAAAATCACGCTTATAAGGTTTTTCAAGAATATGCTTGAAAAGATGGATAAATGTATCAAGTCCCAAGAGGAGATGCAAAAGGACCAACTAGAGATGCTAGAGATGATGGATAAATTTAGCAAGTCCCAAGAGGAGATGAAAAAGGACATACTAGAGACACTGACTGAAATAAAAAATATTATACAGAGTCCTAACAGCAGACTAGAGGAAGGCAAGAATCAAGTCAAAAATTTGAAATATAAAGAAGCAGAAAACACTCAACTGGAAAAGCAAGAAGAGAAAAGAATCCAAAAATGTGAAGATAATGTAAGGAGCCTCTGGGACAGCTTCAAGCGTACCAACATCAGAATTGTGGGGGTGCCAGAAGAAGAGAGAGAGCAAGATACTGAAAACCTATTTAAAGAAATAATGACTGAAAACGTCCCACATCTGGTAAAAGAAATAGACTTACAAGTCCAGGAAGCACACAGAACCCCAAATAAAAGGAATCCAAAGAGGACCACACCAAGACACATCATAATTAAAATTCCAAGAGCAAAAGACAAAGAGAGAATAGTAAAAGCAGCAAGAGAAAAACAGTTCATTACCTACAAGGGAGCACCCATATGAATGTCAGCTGATTTCTCAACAGAAACGATGCAGGCCAGATGGAGTGGCAAGAAATATTCAACGTGATGAATAGCAAGAACCTACAACCAAGAATAATCTATCCAGCAAAGCTATCATTCAGAATTGAAGGGCAGATAAAGAGCTTCACAGAGAAGAAAAAGCTAAAGGAGTTCATCAACTCCAAACCAGTATTATATGAAATGCTGAAAGGTACTCTTTTAGAAGAGGAAGAAGAAAAAGGTAAAAGCCAAAAAATTATGAACAACAAATACATATCTATCAACAAGTGAATCTAAAAATTAAGTGAATTAAAAATATGATCAACAGAATAAACTGGTGAATATAATATAATCAGGAGCAGAGAAAGGGAGTGGACTGATAATTCTTAGGGGTAAAGGGGTGAGGGGTGTACAGGGAGAGACTGGACGAAAATCATACACCTATGGATGAGGTCAATGGGAGGGAGGTAAGGGCAGAGGGAAGGGTGGGAGCTGGGTGGAGGGGTACTATGGAGGGGAAAAAAGAGAAACAAATGTAATAATCTGAATAATAAAGATTTAATAAAAATAAAATAAAATAAAATAAATGAGAGCAGTGGTTTTCAGCAAATGATGATTTTGTTCTCATGGGGGTCATTTGGCAATGTCTGGATAAATTTTTATTTGTCATACTGAGGGGGATTCAACAATGCACAAAACAGCCTCCACAACAAAGTCTGTCAGGCCCAAAACGTCACTAGGGACACAGTTGAGGAATCTGGGCTGTGAGGGGTGTCTGTGATTCAGGAGGAAGGCACACAGGGACAAATTTGGAAGCGTCAACCTGAGCCCCAAGCTGCCGGGGCTCTACAGATTCCCTCAACATTTCCCCACCGTGTTGAGAGATGGGATTGTGTCTGCCTGTCAATTTACACCAGGGTTGGCATTTTGTTATTGTAAAAGGCTAGGTCATAACTATTTTAAGCTGTGTGGGCTATACTGTCTCTGCTGGAACTACTCAACCCTATATTGCAATACAAAAGTAGCCCTAGACATTCCAAAATACTTCATACCATAAACAAATGGGCATGCTTGTGTTCCAATAAATCTTTATTTACTTAAACAGATAGTGGGTCCAATTTGCCTGTGGGTTTTAGTTTGCCAACCCCTGATTTAGACCCTACATGGAAACTAGGTCTGTTTCACTTCCAGCCACCCTGGTCCACACTTCATGGGTGCACGGTAGAGCTGCTCAGGGAACACAGGTCAGTCACGCCAGCACAATCACTAAAAGACTTTAATGAGAACAACTGGGAAATGCCCATCCAATTTTTCCCAGAGTAGTTCTATAAATTGTTTAACTGTTTCCCTATGTAAGAAACTTAAGATGTTTCCAATTTCTATATTAACTAGAGGCCCAGAGGAGGGGAGAGGCTGTCCTTCAGCTCAGCCTGCTCCTTGCTCTCTCTCCAGGTAGGATCAGGCTTAAATGGCAGTCAGACATCCCTCTCAGAATCCAAGACTCCTGGCTCCCAACTGCTCACCTGCCTGCCCCTAACCACTTCTGCCTGCCAGCCTGATCACCCCCTAACTACTCTCCTACCAGCCTGATTGATGCCTAACTGCTCCCCTGCCAGCCTGTTTGCCCCTAACTGCCCTCCCCTGCAGGCCTGGGTCCCCCCCAACTGCCCTTCCCTGCAGGCCAAGTCACCCCCAACTTCCCTCCTCTGCCAACCTGGTCACCCCTAACTGCCCTACCCTGTGGGCCTGGTCACCCCTAACTGCCCTCCCATGCAGGCCTGGGTCCCCCCCAATTGCCCTTCCCTGCAGGCCCAATCACCCTCAACTTCTCTCCTTTACTGGCCTGGTCACCCCTAACTGCCCTCCCTGCAGGCTTTATCACCCCCAACTACCCTCCCTTGCAGGCCTGGTCCCTGCCAACTGCCCTCCCCTGATGGCCTTCTTGTGGTGGTCATCTTGTGTCCACATGGGGGCAGTCATCTTGTATGTTGGAGTGATGGTGAATCTGCATATTACTCTTTTATTAAATAGGGTAGAGGCCTGGTACACAGGTGGGGGCCAGCTGGTTTGCCCTGAAGGATATCCTGGGTCAGGGTAGGTGTTCCCTTGGGGCCTAGGGTGGCCTGGGCGAGGGGCCTGTGGTGGTTTGCAGGCTGGCCACACCCCCCAGTGATCCACGCAGAGGCCTTGATATCTGGGATTTATTTATCTTCTACAATTGAAACTTTATAGCCTGGAGCAGAGCAAAACCTTCTGCTAGCTCCGTGGCAGCAGCCATTGAAACTTTGTTGCCTTAAGTGGAGGCCTGGGCCAGCCAGGGTGTGCAGAAAGCTTGGCTTCCTCCATTGCCAGGGGCAACCCAAACCTCTTTCCTGCTTCTCTGTGGCCATAGCCATTGGGTTGAGTTAATTTTCATACTCACTTTGATTGGCTGGTGGGCGTGGCTTGGGGGTGTAGCAGAGGTACAGTCAATTTGCATATTACTCTTTTATTAGATAGGATAATCATTCTTTGAGAAGTTTCTTCATATAAAAACTTGTTAGCCTCATCCTATCTAATAAAAGAGTAATATGCAAATTGACCATCACTCCAACACACAAGATGGCTACCCCCATGTGGTCAAAGTTGGCTGCACCCATGTGGACAAAAGATGGCCATCACAAGATGGCCAGCAGGAGAGGGCAGTTGGGAGGAACCAGGCCTGCAAGGGAAGGCAAATGGGGGTGATCAAGCCTGCAGAGGAGGGAAGTTGAAGCTCCACGGTCTGCATGCCTGCACTGGCCTATCTGACAGGGTGTATAGAAGCCCCTCCCGATGAAATCCACCATCAAATATGTCATCAGATTGTGCATTTCTATTAGGAAATTGCATTGAGGTTAATTTAAGTACATAACTGGGGACAATTCTTGAGCAATTTCTCCTGGGATGATTTGCAACGTGTAAAATTTTCCTGCAATGTGTTGCAAAAATCACTGGAAAGCCCTAGCTGGTTTTATTTGCTGGATAGAGTGTCAGCCCGCAGACTAAAGGCATTTTATTAGCTCTTTAGACTTTTCTATTTTTCTCCAAATGAAGAAGATATTATCTGAGATTAAAAAAATAATAGAAGGTATTATAGAAATATAACTCAAGTATAATGATGGAGTTTACTTAAAAATAGATTCCAGATAAAACCAATATATGAAGACAATGATAAAAATAAGAAGCCACCCTATTAATAGCATTCTGCTAAGCCAGTGGTCGGCAAACTCATTTGTCAATAGAGCCAAATATCAACAGTACAACAATTGAAATTTCTTTTGAGAGCCAAGTTTTTTAAACTTAAACTTCTTCTAATATCACTTCTTCAAAATAGGCTCTCCCAGGCCGTGATATTTTGTGGAAGAGCCACACTCAAAGGGCCAAAGAGCCACATGTGGCTCTCAAATTGCAGTTTGCAGACAACTGTGCTAAGTGCTTTCCATGTTTACCTCTTCTGATCCTTCCAACAGTGCTCTGAGTTAGATGGTGTACCATCCCCAGCCACAGATGATGAAATTAAGGCTCAGAATGCCTAGTGAACATGTCCAAAGGGGCAGTGCCCCCAGGTGGCAGAGCCAGCCCATGACCTAGGTCCAGCAGACACTAGTGCCATCTTAAGCGCCCACTGATGGCACTTTAGTGGTGCCTCTGAAAGAGTTGGAAGACATAGGCCAGCAATGTTAAGTCATACATTTCAGAAACCAATTGGCCAGTATCCCAAGATACAAACCAGAATTCAGGCCAGATTCATTTTTGGGCACTATTTCCTCAAAGATCTGGATGTGGAAGAAAGGTTTTCAGTGCCAGCTTCACAGAGAAGTGACCCACGGACTGAGTCCCAGTCCAAAATCCTTTCCATGATGCTGACTGCCTTTCCTGCTAACTGACAGCAGCTTCACTGATCAATTACATGGCCCTGTTCTGGAGAATGCTAGCTGCTGTACAGTAACACAGTACAGGGATCTAGGTATGTTATAAAATCTATAGAACTACATACTCAAAAAAAGTGGTAAAATAAAAGTAAGGTTTACTCATGAGTTAATGTGTCCTGCTGATGGGCCATGTTTTCAATTACAGTCCTCTAAACATGCATTTTTCTCATCTAATCTTAAAAGCAGTCTGTGATATTGCTTTTGTAGGAAAGAAGTTAGGGCCACAGGAACACACCTGTCCTATCCAGGAATGGAATCTGCAACCTCTCTATGCATAGGACAGTGCTTAACCAACTAAGCCACACCAGCCAGGCAAAACTACTGATGGGCCAGCGGTTCTCAACCTGTGGGTCGCGACCTCTTTGGGGGTCAAACGACCCTTTCACAGGGGTCGCCTAAGACCATCGGAAAATGCAGATATTTACATCACAATGCATAACAGTAGCAAAATTTCATGGTTGGGGGTCACCACCACATGAGGAACTGTGTGCAAGGGTCTCAGCCTTAGGAAGGTTGAGAACCACTGTGCTGGGCTATGTTTATGTGAGATATTATCACATAAGATATTATCATTTGATAGGCTGGGTAAAAAGGCACTGAAACTCTGTATTATTTTTGCAACTGCTTGTGAGTCAAACTGTTTCAAGATAAAAAATTATAACAATAAAAACTAATATAATAGGAAGATTAACTAAAATATTTAAACACTTAACTATATGTAAAGTATAGGGTTAAAGCAAGCCCAGGTGGGAGAGATAGGTATGTTTGGGGTTGGTGCTCCATAATATTGGAAGAGGAGAACGCCAGTCTCTTCTGGGTCAAGCTCTCTCTGAGATGTGACAACAGTGCTGGACTTCTTCCTCTGCACTTAGTCACCACTACCATTCACTTCTTCAACAATTTCAAATTCAGCGTAGCCTCTGATCTTTGGTGGGGCGGGGAGTTGGGAAGATTTTTGCATAATGGTTAAAAGCATGCGATTGTGGTTCAAACCCCAGGGCTAGCTTTCAAAAAAAATTTTTTTATTGATTTTTAAAGAGGCGGGGGAGAGAAAGAGAAATATCAATTGGCTGCCTCCTGCACATGCCCTACTAGGGATCAAGCCTGCAACCTGGGCATGTGTCCTATCCAGGAATGGAATCTCCAACCTCTCTATGCATAAGACAGTGCTTAACCAACTAAGCCACACCAGCCAGGGCAAAACTAAGTATCTTGGTGTGTTCCTGTGGCCCTAACTTCTTTCCTACAAAAGCAATATCATAGACTGCTTTTAAGATTAGATGAGAAAAATGCATGTTTAGAGGACTGTAATTGTGAATACGATAATGCTGAAAATAATTCAAACTCCTTCTCCAACTAATCAGTCATAAAAGCCTATCCATTTTGCTTCCTAGGTGTCTCTCAAACTGTCTTCACTTCATCAGCATTCCCCTAGTTCAGGCTGGGATGTTGCAATATCCTCTAGACTTTATGTACCTCATTGTTCATTAACAACTTTCTAAAAGAATGTAAATCCTGGCCCAGCATGACATAGAGAATGCAAGCCTCTTCTTGTCTAATAAATCCATGTGTATGTCCCATTACCCCAGTTAGACTCAAATTCCCAAAGGCAGAAACCGAGTTTGATATAACCTGGGATTATCTAGTCCACCTGCCCGGTGCAGTCACTACCCAGCATCAGCGATAAAAATGCATATTTGCATGTTTAGGTTCTCCCATGCCTGGTCCTTCCTGTCACTCAGGTCCTGGCCCAGAGATCACTCCTTTAGCCATGCCATACCTGGACACCCCAGTCCAAATTGCCCCTCATTATATTATCTGATTCTCACATGTGCCCTGGGCTGGAGAAGGGACGGTTGTCAGGTATGTAATTACCTAAAAATAAAGATCTTGAGTGTATGTTGTCTGCCTAGTTCTCCTTGTAAGATTGTCCCTGTGAGGCATTTGGCAACTCCATGGCAACCCAGTCTTTCAGAGATCCAGGATGATCATTAGTACACTAGAAGGGCTAATTGGATATGAATGAACATATTGAAATGATGTTCTGTTATTGTCAGGTTTTCATACTCCTACTTCTGATTTCTCTTTTGTGGAGTGAACCCTGGGCATTTCAGAGTCCAGAGCCAGGCCCTGAAGAGACAGTATGTTACCTCTTTAGTTCTTGCTGTTGCTTGTATGGTCATATACTTCCCTGCAGCCAACTTCCAGGCTATTGGATGTCTGCTAGGAAGAACTGCCACTCTCCCTCTCAGTGTTGAGATTCTTCCAGAGTGGCTGGCTGCTTTGCTCAGGGAATCTGGGGGAGGGGGAGTGGCCATCCATCACACTGTGCGGAGCATTTTAATAGAGTGTCTGATTCACAAGATAAATGACATTTTGTCTGTGTCTGTGGTTACCTGAAGCAATCCATGGCCTTGGACTTTCCTTGTGATCACCCCATTCTAACAAGGCGGAGGGCTGAGGATTGATGCAAAGTCTGTCTCATCCTCCCATCCTCGGCAGCTCTCGCTCACTCTTGAAATAACCCTACCTGCTGTTTACAAGAGAAAAACGGCTAGACTGTCTGTTCTCCCCACTCGAGGACACACACACACCACAGCCCAAGTTCTTATCTGAAAACTAATCTGAGCATTGCCCTCCCATTCTTCAGACATCCAGGACTGTGATCTTATTGGAAAAAAATTATCATACTTCACCCTGGCAAACAAGATTCTTGACAGCTTTAGCTGAATGTTGCAGCCTCATTTCATCCCTCCCAGCAGCCCTACTCCTCAGCATGTCTATGACTATGTTCTCTTACTTTTTACTTCCTATGTCTTCATTCTTATCTCCATGCTATCATGAACATTGTTCCCTTTAACCTGGGTGACCCAGGAGAATGAGTTCAGTTTGGGACAGTCAAGACATACTGGGAATAGGCCCTTGGTGGGGAAAGTGGGAGGTTAGATGTTGCTGGGGAAGGAGAGAGTGCTCACCAGCTTTTCTGTCCCTCTTCCCCAACAGTGACAGAGGCATTCCTTAATTCTGTTAGAATCTGGCACCATGGGATCTACTTGCCAAAATCTCTGTTGGTGATGATATATTTTTTTGTTTGTTTATTTGTTTCAAAGCAAAGGCCAACAGAGGAGTTGAGAAGGTAGAAATCATGTGTGGAAAACATTTTCCCCCTGCTAAAATATATGCATGGGACAGGGGCAAGAAATATTTGAGCAAACATGGCATTTTGAAAGGCTAATTAGATATGAATGAACATATTGAAATGATGTTCTGTTATTGTCAGAAATAATGTTTTGCAGAGAAGCTATTTGTGAAGAGAGACTAGTTATTGTTGATGGACTAACTGCTCTCAAGAATATGGCAGTAATAATGCAGACCTGGAGTGTCTGCAGAACAATGTCAGTCAATGTGAACTTGGAGGGGAAGAATGAACACCTCCTGCCTTGACTCTGCCTGTATGATTTGATCTGTAGGACCCACATGCACAGACCCAGGCTTGTTTAACAAGATCAGAAATTGACTTTTAATGGTTTGCAGACCACTTTGCCCCTGAGATGAGGTCTGATGGTTAGAATTCAAAAACCAACTCAAGCCTGTCTTCAGCAAACATATGTCTCAAGTTTTAGAATTCCATTCTGGTTTTAAGTACTGTTCCATATTCCCATACCTCAGTGAAATATCTCTGTCATCCAGTATTTCATTGCCCATGCCACAATCCACTACTCCATCTCCCTGGAGAGATGTGACAGAATTCTTTGCTCAGACCACGTGTTCCCATTTGAGGTTTGGGAGCACGTTGTGAGCTCTCTGGCATCACTCCACAAGTGGAAAGGATTCCATGCTGATCGTTTATTTGATCCAAGGTTTAGTTTTTTTATGCAAAATAAAATTGCTCCAACAGAAACATAAATGGGGACTGGGGAGATAAAGCAAAAGAATCTTGGAATGAGAAATGACAGATTCTTTCAGGAGGAAATGTTTCTTTAAACACTGACAAGAATGCCAGACAGAGTTTCTTTAAACACTGACAAGAATGCTTGTACCATCTTTGTACACCCCTGATTTAGATGTGATCTAAACATTAAGGTTGCTAATGTTTCGGGCCCTTGCTTCCCTGCACTCTCTGCCTTGAGGAAGTGCATTGGGAGAGCCAAGCAGAAGTCCTCTGCCCAGCTCCTCAGTGCCACAGTGAACAATGGACCCCCAAATCTCAACAAATTTAATTATCTAAGAAACTGGGCCTGAGAAAATGACTTTTGGGCATACTTTGCTAAGTGTTTGTATTATCAAGTCATTTAGAACAGAAAACTAGGGGCCAGCCCCCAGTGTTAAGTGTGGCACTTATGGTCCCAAAGAACTTGTTTATATAAAAGTCCCAACATGGCCCTGCCACTCCTCTCTGAGTCCCTTGGGGGATGGATTTTCAGGACAGCTTCACTGTCTAGCCTATGTGATACGTGTCTGTAGCCCCACACTCTCCCTACTCTTATCCCTGCATTATTTTTCTTCTGGTCATTTTCTACCACCAAATGCATTCTTTTGTTTACTTGTCTTGTTTACTGTCTGTTCCCCACCAGCCCCTATAATGAACATTTCACATACCTAGAAGAGAAGGTCTTTGCCTAGAGTATGTGCTCTGTGATAATCTGTTGAGTGAAGGAAAGCCAGAACTTGCTCATCTGCAGGAATGGAATGGGGCAGGAGGAGGGTCAGTTTGAGCTCCACCACTAGATCTTCATCCCTTTCCTCTTTCCTCGGATCCTCCTAAGAAATGCTACAAGAGTCTTCTGTTTCCATCTCTTTGCAGAGCATCGGCTGTGACGACTACCTAGGCTCCGACAAAGTGAGGGACAAATGCGGGGTGTGTGGAGGCGATAACACAGGCTGTCAGGTTGTGTCGGGCATATTTAAGAATGCATTTACCAGCCTGGGCTACCACCGAGTTGTTGAGATTCCCCAAGGAGCCACAAAGATCAACATCACCGAGATGCACAAGAGCAACAACTATTTGGGTAAGCTTGGTCTTTTTCCAGAGGAAACATGTCACTCCAGCTGGTTTATTCCAGGGTGGTGAGATGAACACAGCAATGTCCAGAGGTTCTCAGACATGTGGTGTCACTGAATATGCCAAAGCAATGCCTTCACAGAGAAATGAGCAGCTTGGATGGAGAAAATTTAAAAAGTCATAATTGCAAGTAAATGCTTAATATTTACATGAGTAAACCATCCTCTATTCTTTCCAAGAGAAACATGGTTATGAATTCAACTAGAGGCTGGGTGGATGAACTCACATAACAATGGGCCCCTCAGCCTGGCCTGGCCTGAAAGATCTGGCCAAAATTGGCTCCTCAACCTCCCCCAAGGGACTCTGGATTGCAAGAGGGTGCAGGCCAGGTTGAGAGACCCCACGGGTGCACAATCAGGACGGGGAGAGACATGGGACCTTGGCCACCCAGGGAGGGACTGTAGGAGCGTTCCAGGGCATGTTCTGCAGGTCTCCCTCAATCCCGATCAGCTGGACACCAGCAGCAAACTCAACCTACTGGTCAGAGTGTCCTCCCCCTGGTGGTCAGTGCACATCATAGCAAGCATTTGAGCAGCGTTAACATATTATTAGCATATTATGCCTTGATTGGTTGAATGGCTTATTGGTCTACCACACAGCATGTTAGGCTTTTATTATATAGGATAATGGGTTAAACTGTCTTTCTGAGATGGAGAAGCTCCTTGTAGAACCCAGAGTTCTGCCAGTCTTTGTTCTGTTGGAGTTTGAAGTAGCCAGTGGCAGTTAATGACCCTGTCTGGACCTTTACTCCCTGGGGGTCTAAAGCAAAAGCCATTTTTTTCTTCTTCCTGCCTTATCTACCTGGGGTGACAGTAAGTCTGTGTCTTATGAATAGCTTCAGAGCTGCTCAGCAATCATTTGGGGCAATCTCATCAATAAGAGAGGCCATTCTTAACCCATTTTCCCACAAAAAGGACTTTTTGTTGCTTTCTGAGTTTCTAGCTGATTGCATTTATGCAAAACAATAGAGGTCTTACAAATTAATTTTTACCAATTTCTAATCCAAGTAAGCATGAACAAATCAGCTAACAAAACACTATAGGAAAGCAATTTCTTTTAGTGAACAATACTCATTTTTAGGTTTGAATAACTTATTTAACAGAAATGTAAATAGTCCAGCCCATGCCAGACATTGTTCTTAATACTTTACATGTGTTAGATTGCTGAAAACTCTCAACAGCTCTGGGAGATAAAAGCTGTCCTTGTCCCCATTTTATAGATAAGAAAACAGGCACAGGGAGATAATGTAACTTGTTAAGGTCACACAACAAGGAAGAGGTGTAGCTGGAATTTGAACCCAGGCTGTCTTTTCCAAGCACAAGAGTATAGTACTAAGAAATAACGCCCAAGAGCACTTCTCAGAACCAAGGCCTTCTTGTATACCATCAGCCATGCAGTGGTCAGTAACTGCAGTAGTTGAGAGATCATTAATTTTGCAAACTTGAGCATCAGAGTCACCAAGAACTCCAGATTCTGCAGCTCTTCTTTCTCTACAACCAAAATTAGTCTCATTTAGTTTTGGGGTTGTTTTTTTGTTGTTGTTGTTTTTGGGTTTTTTTGTTTTTGGTGGGAGGAGAAACTGATGGTAGACAGAACTCTGAGAAAACCAAATTAAAGTGAAAAGCCATTACATTTTCTCTGGCAAACCTAGGAGCCATCAAAGTGGCAATAAGCCTAGGTTCCCAGTGAATGGTTTGTGTGTTATTTTTTCTTTTTAATTTTTAAAAATATATTTTTATTCATTGCAGCAAGGAAGGAAGAGAGATGATAGAAACATCAATGATGAGATAGAATCATTGATCGGCTGTCTCCTACACATCCCACACTGGGGACGGAGCCTACAACCCAGGCATATACCCTGACTGGGAATCCAATGGTGACCTTCTGGTTCATAGGTTGACACTCAATCACTGAGCCATGCTCGTGGACTTGTGTGTTATTCTGAATTGTAAGAAATATTCTTGTATGTTCCCTCCTTTCTTTTGTATTATTAGGAGACCACATTTGCATAAACATCTTGTCTCCTAGAATGGGACTATTCTTCAGGATTATTTGAAGTATAGTATTCAAATGCACCAGCAAACAATCCTACTTTTTATAAGCTTTGTGTTGTTTTAGTAAGTTTTCCCTGACTTGAATTAGTCCTATTCAGCAAGTGGATTTTAAAGTTGTGCCCTCTGAACATAAGATCCATATCCTGGCTGAATAAACATTTGGTGTCTGAGTGGAAACCGCTCAGTGTTTCCACCTAGCATATGAATAAGAATCCTGATCTTGGAAGTATTCTTGAGAACAATAGGGTAAAGACATTCAGGGCCCAGCAGAGCCCCTGGCATTTATTAGCAAGTAGGGTCCCACTACATGAATTTGTGCACCTTGAAAGGAACTGTGGACCGCGAGGCTGCGGTGGGCACAAGGGCTCTCTGCCCTTCTCTATACAGCTGCCCAATCCTTCCTGCTGCAGCCACTGGTCCCCTGTCTGCCAACAGCCCCTCTCCAACCATCACCTCTCCCACCTGCTGACAGCATGGAGTGACTGGGGCCTGTGCCAGCATCAGATATGAGTGGAGCCAGTGCTGTCAGCTGGTGCAAGTGGCAGCTACTGTCCCGATCACCCCTCAAGGTGGAGAAACCCTCAGGGGTGATCAAGACCAGCGCCAGGCATCAACAGCGGTTGTGAGCAGGATCAGCACTGGCAGTGGGTGCGAGCAGTGGCTCTGGTGCTGGCAGTGGGTGTAAGAGCAAAGAATTTTCAATAACCACCAGAGGCTCACCCCAATGACAGCGACTACTGTTGGTCTGGCACCCCTGCTCACCTGCTCCACCATCCCACCACAGCCAATGTCCACTATGTTCTGCACTCTGCCACCTGCTGCTGATGCCCGCCATGTTCCACACATGCCCCTTGATGGTCAGCACCTGATGGTCATAGTGACCAGTTGTTCAGGTGTTCCACCATTCAATCTATTTGCATGTTAGGGTTTTATATACATAAATGGTTAAATATTCAGTCCCTTTCTTTTTGTCTCAGAGAGCTTGTCATTAGCCAAAGCTTTGTGGAATCAAAATTCCATCTCCCCCTCAAAAAGATGAAGAGGAGACAGAGGAAATTGGAAATACAAAGAGTCAATGAAAGGGTGATTCAGAAAGTTAAGTTAAATTTCCTATGCCCAGAAACCAGTGGGGTTCATGAGAAATTCAAAGTGTGCAATATTACATGATGCCACATGGGCAAAGGAGAAGGAGTGGAAACAGAAGAGCAAGCTATAGTGAAGGCTGGTTCCAGAGGTGATGACCAGGATATTCTGGCTGTAGAACTTAAACAACACTGATGATGCCCTTTCCTTTTAAATTCTTTTTTTTTAATTGAGATATAATTCACATTTCATAAAATTCACCCTTTGAAAGCACACAGTTGTTGGGATGTTCTTTTTCTCATCACAAGTGCTTTCTTTACCTATCGGACTTATCCTGCTAAATCTTCTGTGAAGTCAGTGTGTTTTAAAAGTTAAAATTGCATGAGATTACATATGATCTGTCCAGCTATTTTTGAACTGCCCAATGACTTTTTTTAAAAATATATTTTGTTGATTTTTTACAGAGAGGAAAGGAAAAGGATAGATAGTTAGAAATATCGATAAGATAGAGACATCGATCAGCTGCCTCCTGCACACCCCCCATTGGGCATGTGTCCACAACCAAGATGCATGTCCTTGACCAGAATCAAACCAGGAACTCTTCAGTCCGCAGGCATCTGATGCTTTATCTACTGAGTGGTTTCAGCCAATGGCTATTTTTTACATTACACATTTCCAAATGTTGAAACTTTTTTAAAAGATATATTGGGATGAAAGTTTTGGTTTTCTTTCTTATCTTGAGATATTGGCTATGTAAACTGTATTTTGTATAAAAGTTTAACCTGGTTAAGATAATTAATTTGACTTCAGCAGAATAGGCAATATTGAGAAAATGAATAGTTGAAATTTGTATCACTGCTTTTAAAAAATATACAACTTTAATGATTTTTTCAGTTGCCCTATTATTTTCCAGAACCACTTTTAGTTATTTGTGCTGCAAAACAAACTTTTCTTGGGGAACACTTTGTATTTTTTAATGACTGACTCTCTGAACTTAAAAGATAAAAAGTAGAAGGTGGTTTAATCACCTAATTTGGGCTTTTTAAGCCCTCAATATTTAAATCACTGGAGGCCACTTACACAGTTAATAACAGAAGTCATGCTATATGAATACATAGCATTTTGTCTCCAACATTTTTTACTTTCATTGTCTTCTGACTTTTAAAATGGGAAATTTTTTATTTTGCTTGCTTCAAAAAAAAATTGGTATGATAGTTACTAAAAATGTAATTATAGAGCTAGGCTATGAAAGTTAAAATTTAAAAATCAAAAACTACATAGATGAAGGAGGTATGTAGGTAATGTATAAGTAGTAAGTTTATGGTTTAATTTGGTTTGGCCATCAATAACTGAACCTACTGGACTCAGGTTCTGAAGGCTGAGTCTGGCACCAGCCCTGTTGTAGCTCACAGTGCGACTGGGTCACACAGAGCTGGGGGCCAGGCCAGCTCATCACTTCACATTTCTCTGGACAAAGCTGGAGAAACCATGATGTTGAATGGTGCACAGACTTAAGGAGGTAGGATGTTTGCCTCATTTTAAGTTAGAAACCAATTGAATTCTACAGAATTGAGCTCCACTTTTCAGTGGAATGGTTAATTTGAAATTGTGCACATGCTCTAAAATGTAAACTAGTTAGTGGCTTATAGAAATAGAAAGCCTGCAGCATGAAAGAGAAAACCTAAGATAAATAACTGGCACCATGTTTCTAGAGAAGAAAATGTAAATGTTTTCTAACAAGTAATGCTTCCATGAATATCCAAATGCATATATCCTTGCATACATATATAAATAGCTCTGTAAGATAGATGTCTCAAAATGGAACTTGTAGGTCAAATGAAATGAACACTTAAAAATTTGAACAATAAAACAAAATTCCTCTCCAAAGCAGTTGTAGTAATTTATGCCCCCACCAAAAGTATATTTTTTTTAATGGAAAAGACTTTGGAACTGCTATATATTTGTAGTAGGCTATGTATTTTTCTTTTGTAGATGTGTTACTCAGAACTCTTCTCTTTGGAAATAAAAAATTAAATCTAATTTTACTAAAATGATTAACATTTTATATTACTTGCCTCTTCATTAATAAAATATGTAAAATTATTTTAGCTGAAATATCAGAGTTTGTCATAGTTCAGACAGCTCAATTTCCTATTGTCATTATGTAAGATTTAAGAAATCAGACATAAAAGCATACCAGACAAAAATTGATTCTACAGGACAGTCCTATCAGCCAACATGTTACATTGTCACAGAACCTTAGACTTAGAAATAATTTTTTAAATGTCTGTAAGCTTTTAAACATAAACTTGCAATATCTTTACTTTTAAGTATATTTTCTTAAACATTTCAAACAATAATAATAATGGTTTGCATTAATATCAAGTATCATGGATCATCTATAATTTGCAAACTTTTTTAGGTTAGCAGCTTTCTATATGAAAAAAGTTAGAGAATTTTAAAATGATCTCTTGTATTTGTATGACAATTAATCTCAAATATTTTTCATTTACATTGTTAAAATGTTGAACAGTACAGACAATATAGAGCAAAAAGATAAAATTTCTCTTCATGACAACTCCATGCTTGATCCACTGCTTTCAAGTGGAAAGACAGAGATAAAAAAAACATTCTTTTTTTGTTGTTTTTTTTAATCCTCATCTAAGGGATTTTTCCCCCATTTATATTCAGACTAAGTGGAAGAGAGAGAGAGAGAGAGAGAGAGAAACATTGATGTGAGAGAGACACATCAATTGGTTGCCTTCCACACATGCTCCAACCAGGGCCAGGGATGGAGCTTGAATCAAAGATACATGCCCTTGACCAGAATCAAACCTGAGACCCTTCAGTCTATGGGTCAGCACTCTAATCACTGAGCAGCCCATCTAAGGCTAAATCACCACTCCTAACAACTCAGTGGGTATCCTGCAGTCCTTTGGGAAAGTAAAAATAAATATATATAGAAATAATGACAGAAAACTTCCCTGATATGCAGAAGAAAAAACCCAAGAAGCTCAGAGAGTCCCATGCAAAATGAACCCCTAAAGACCAAAACCAAGGCACATTATAATTAAATTGGCAAACACCAAAGACAAGGTAAGAATCTTAAAAGCGGCCAGAGAGAGACAGAGTTATCTACAAAGGAAGCTCCATCAGACTAGCTACTAATTTATCAACAGAAACTCATCAGGCCAGAAGAGAATGGAATGAAATATACAAAGTCATTCAAAAGAAGGGTTTGAATCCAAAAATACTGTACCCGGCAAGGCTATAAATCAAAATTAAAGGTGAAATCAGAAGCCTCACAGACAAAAAAGAACTAAGGGAATTTATTACACCAGATCATCAATACAAGAAAGGCTAAAGGGTCTGCTGTAAAAAAAAGAAAAGAAAAGAAAGAAAAAAGACATAAGAAGCAAAGAAGGAACACAGGGGTAAATAATAAAAATGTAAAAATGGTGACAAATTAGTACTTATCAATAATAACTTTAAATGTAACTGGATTGACTGCCCCAATCAAAAGACATAGGGTAAGAGATTGGATAAGAAAACACAACCCAAATGTCTGATGTCTCCAAGAAACCCACCTCAGAACAAAAGATGCACAAAGACTGAGGGTGAAGGGATGGAAGACGTTTTTTCAGGCGAATGAAAATGAAAAAAAGCTGGGGTAGCAATACTTATATCTGACAAATTAGATCTCAAAGTGAAGGACATAAAAAGAAATAAGGAAGGCCACTTCATAATACTAAAGAGAGCAATCCAACACGGAAAAGTAATGCTGATAAACATATATGCACCCAATAAAGGAGCAACAAAATACATTAAAGAAAAAAACACCTGGAGGATATCAAAAGAGAGATTGACAGCAATACAATCATAGTAGTAGACTTTAATTCCCCACTATCACCAATGGACAAATCCTCTAAACAAAAAAATCAGCAAAGAAACATCAATCCTAAATGACTCACTAGATAAAATGGAGTTAATTGACATCTTCAGAACATTTCACCCCAAAGTCACAGAATATACATTCTTCTCAAATGCACATGGGTAATTTTCAAAGATAGATCATATATTGGGTCATAGGCAAAGACTCTTCAAATTCAAGAAGATAGAAATCATATCAAGCATCTACTCAGATCACAGTGGCGTAAAACTGGAAATAAACTACAATAAAAACAATCCCCCCAAAATTAAATATTTAGTCTCATTAAATTTGAAACTAAATAGCATGCTATTAAATAATGACTGGATTACCACAGAGATCAGGAAAAAATAAAAAAACATCATGGCAACAAACGACAATGAAAACACAACAATCCAAAATTTATGGGACACAGTGAAAGCAGTCTTGAGAGGGAAGTTCATAGCTCTACAAGCCTAAGGCAAAAAACAAGAAACAATTGTAATAAATTACCTAACCCTACAGCTCAAAGAGTTAGAAAGACAGCAACAAGGAAAACCTAGTGTAAGCAAAAGTAAAGAAATAATAAAGATCAGAGGGAAGATAAACCACATAGAGACCAAAAAGAATACAAAAGATCAACAAAACCAAGAGCTGGTTTTTTAAAAGGATAAACAATATTGATGAACCTCTAGCCAGGCCCACCAAGAAGCAAAGGGAGAGGACCCAAATAAACAAAATCAGAAATGAAAGAGGTGAAACAACAACAGACCCCACCGAAATACAAAGGATTGTTAAAAAATACTATGAACAACTCTATTCCAACAAATTGGACAACCTGGAGGAAATGGACATATTCCTAGAAAAATACAACCTTCCAAAACTCAACCAGGAAGAATCTAAACACCTCATTTTGAATTAATTTTTGTGCATGAGGACACACTGTAATCCAGTTTCACTTGTTTTCATGTGGCTTTTCAGTTTTCCCAGTACCATTAATTAAAGAAACTATTTTTACTCCATTGTATGCTGCTGGCTCCTTTGTTGAAAATTATCTGTCCATATATGTGTGTCCATAGCTGGGCTCTCAATTTTGTTCCATTGATCTGTATGTCTGTTTCTCTGCCAATACCATGCTGTTTTGATTCTCATAGCTCTATAGTATAGTTTGAAGTCAAGTAGCTTGATGCCTCCAGCTTCATTTTTTCTCAGAATTGCTTTGGCTATTGGGGGTATTTTGTGGTTCCATACAATTTGATGATTTCTCATTCTATTTTTTTTTAATGACATTGGATTTTTTATTTTATTTTATTGATTTTTTACAGAGAGGAAGGGAGAGGGATAGAGAGTTAGAAACATTGATGAAAGAGAAACTTTGATCAGCTGCCTCTTGCACACCCCCTACTGGGGATGTGCCCACAACCAATGTACATGCCCTTGACCGGAATCGAACCCGGGACCTTTCAGTCTAAAGGCCAACGCTCTATCCACTGAGCCATACCAGTTTCGGCATTTAAATGACATTGGATTTTGATGGGGATTGCATTAAATCTGTTTGTCACTTTGGGTAATATGGCCATTTTAACTATGTTGATTTTATTTTGTTGTGTCTTTTTCTTCTCTTTTAATAATGCTTTGTGGTTTTCCATATATAGGTCTTTCACATTTTTTGTTAAGTTTATTTCTAGGTATTTTATTCTTTTGGTTGCAATTGCAAAAGAAATTTTTTTATTTCTTTTTCTGAAGTTTTGTTGTTAGTTTACAGGAAGGCAATGGATTTTTGCACAATAATTTTCTATCCTAAAACTTGACTGTATTTGTTTATTGTTCCTAATAGTTTCTTTATGTAGTCTTTAGGGTTTTCTATACAGAATTATGTCATCCTCAAAATATGACAGTGTGTCTTCTTTCTTCCCTATTTGGATGCCTTTTATTTATTTATCTTGCCTTATTGCTCTGGCTAGGACATCCAGCACTCTGCTGAATAAGATTAATGAGAATGGACAACCTTGATTTTTGTTTTTTTTGTTTTTTTTTCTGATCTTAGAGGAAAAGCTTTCAGTTTCTCTCCATTGTCTATAATATTATCTGAGGGTTCGTCATATCTGGCCTTTATTATGTTGAGGTACTTTCCTTCTATTCCTATTTTATTGAATGTTTTAATCATAAATGGATGTTGTGTCTTATCAAATGCTTTTTCTGCATCAATTGATAAGATCATGTCACTTTTATCCTTTATTTTGTTTATATGGTATATTATGAAGATTTGACTTTCGGTGGTGGACACACAGTTTCTTGTAACATAGAAACACATACTTGAATCCTATATGTTCATGTTGATCAATGTCACCCCAATCAATTTAATTAAAAAAACCTTTCATGGCTCCCCAGCATCCACAATCCACCCCACACAGTCTATCCTCAGTCTCCCCTTCTAACCTCTTCAATGGGGCTCTCACTCCACACCCCCCACTCCACTCCAGTCCCCAGTACCCATGACAACACTTCTCTAGCACATCAGGCTATCCCCTCTCCTCTAAGCTCAGGCCTCTTTCTGCTTCTACCTATGTCCCCAGGTGCCCTTCGCCTGTCCTCTGCCTGGTGAACTGCTTTTCACTTGCAAATTCCTGTTCAAATGCCACCTCTTCTCTAAGATCTTCTACCTTCCATGAAAGTTTTACCAGCCTTCTGTTCCCATTGTTTTAGCATGTGTCTAAGCTTCCAAAGTTATGACCTATCTTACCTTTGCAGCCCCTCAATACCACTTTTCCAGGTTTATTTTCCTTCTTAAACCATAGATGTAACCTATTACATACAAAGTATTTGAGGCTTGAAAACATAAACCTTCTTTATAGTTAGTAAGTATTCAAAGGAAATTTGGAGTTGAAATAAATCAAATGTTAATATCTTAAAGAATGAGAATTAGCTGTACTTAGCTATAATTTAGCAATGAAATAAGAACAAAGACTTGACATTTCTCTTTATTCAAACCTTCACAACCTGGGATCACAGAGTGCTGAAGAGAAAGCCAATCTTTCTCTGATATTCTTTCAGTCCAAAGTGTTACATCATATTTTAGAAAATTACACGGATTCAATTTTTCCAAACTCCAAATACCAAGGCGAATCTGAACTGAAAAATTACTGTGTGATACTGTTTGTATATTTATTTAACAGAAATTACACTTTATCAAATGGTGCCTAGATCTACCTAAAAAGAAATGCTTGCTTTTTTTTAAACAGAGTTTTTATGCAGCACTGCTTATGTTTACCACTTGGGTCAGGAGGAATAGAGAATATTTTTGAGATTGGAATTCTTAAACAGGAATATCCAGATAAGCAGAACTTTAAATAGAGTTTCCAAGACTCTCTTATCTGAACTCCAAGGTTAAAATAAGATAGATCAGAATAACACAGCTCATAATTTACTTCTATTCAACAAGCATTTATTGAGTGCCACGCAAGAGCCAGGTGGTGGGCAAACATGCTTATATCACAATGTCTGTCTTTAATGCACTCACTTTCTAGCAAGAAAGGCAGGTGCATAAATATATATGTATAAGCCTAAGTGATCGAACAACCAGTTGACCAGTTGCTATGATATTTACTGACCAGGGGGCAGACACCTAATGCAGGAGCTGCCCCTGGTGGTCAGTGTGCTCCCACGGCCAACCTCCCACAGCTGACCAACCTCCCATGGCCCCTCCCCCAAGCCAGCCAACATCTGTGGTCTCCTCCTCCCCCTCAGCCAATGGGCCCCAATCGCCAGCCAGGCTGAGGGACCCCATCCATGCATAAATTCATGCACTAGGCCTCTAGTCTATATATATAAAACCCTAGTGACCATTCAACTGGTAGACATGACATGCACTGACCACCAGGAGGCAGATGCTCAATGCACAGGCATGGGAACATGGGACAGACTAATGAAATCTCAAAAGGAAGAGGAGTGTGGAGAGGGCAGGAAGAGATTAACCAAAGATATTATATGCATACTAGAGGCCTGGTTCACAGATTCATGCACCAGTGGGGTCTCTCGGCCTGGCCTGCAGGGATCAGGCCAAAACCAGCAGTCCAACATCCCCGAAGGGGTCTCAGTTTGCAAGAGGGCTCAGGCCAGGCCGAAGGACTCCACTGGTGCATGAATCCATGCACAGGGCCTCTAGTATGATATAAAACAGGAAAATAAATGTGATCATAGAAACTAGCTATGACAGATATATACACACATGCTATTTCATTCTTTTGCCATTAAAGTTGGACTTTAATGTGTGTGGAGATTTGAGAAGCTTAGTCATTAGAACTAAGCTTCTGTCTGGCCTTCTTCTGATTCAAATCCTAAAACTTATTCTGAACCATTTTTGACCTGTGGCAGTTTTGAGAAGCAAACAGTGACAGAATCTGTGCAATCTGTGTGCACAGCCTTCCTTTAGTGTATTTATACCAAGCAGAGAAGTTCTAAGCATTATAAGGAATAATGAATTGCATGTTTGATTATACACATTGTTGTCCCTTCATCAAATTACATATTTCTAACAGTTTTTGCCTAAGAGTTAGCTCAAAACTTTTGAAAAATGCATGCAGAGCAACATAGTAGTGATCCAGGATGCAAGTGTCAGCGCAGCAGCTTCTGCCAGCTTTGAAATTTTTATTTTCTGGTCCAGCTCTGTCCGTAATTAGTATCACCTGGGGAGCTTTTAAAACACTAAATGTCCAGGCTATACCCCAACCAATTAAATTCCATCTTTGGGAAGTAGAACTCAGGCATGAGGATTTGAGGGAAAATGAATCAACTTTTTATTTGGAAATACAGACAGCCCCCTACTTATGATGGTTTAACTTAATGATTTCTTTACCTTTCTATAGTTAAAAAGTGATATGTAGAAGCCAGGCTTTGAATTATGAAGTTTGATATTTTCCCAAGCTAGAGATATGAGGTCCTATACTGTCTCAGGATGCTGAGCAGTGGCAGGAGCCACAGCTCCTAGTCAGCCAGGCTGTCACCGGGGTAAGCAACCCAGGCCCTGCAATGCACTGTGTAGCCAGAGCTTTTGCTTTAGTTCAATGCTTCAAACATTCTCCAGACCCAGAATGCTTTCCACTGTGCACATTAATGAGGATCCATAAAATAGTCAGTGTTCCTTTCAGTACAGTATTCAGTAAATTACATGAGGTAGTCAACACTTGATTAGAAAATAGAATACGTACGTGCTAGATGATTTTGCCCAACTGTCAGCTAATGCAAGTATCCTGAGCCATTTAAGGTAGGCTATGTAAGTTAGGTGGATTAAGTGCATTTTCCACTTACAGTATGTTCAACTTACAGTTTATCAGGTCGTAACCCCCTTTAAGCTGAGGAGGATCTATAATTTGAAATTCATAAAATGTAACAAACATAAAAATAATATAAAGAACGCCTTTCTCTTTATCGACTCACCTAGATGTTTTTCTCTGAACCATTTGAGGATGTTACATATATAATGGCTCTTTACCTGTGCATACCTCTGCTTCAGTGAGTATTTCCTAAGAATAGGGGTATTCTCTTATGTAACCATGTTATAGCAAATAACTTCACACATTTAAGTTAATACAGTACTTGAAAGTATTTAATTTACTATCCATATTCCAGTTTTGTCAATTGACTTAGTAAATGTCCTTTATAGCACTTTTCTACATCCGGTTCAGGATCCAATCTGGTTCAGGGTCAAGAACCACATTTAGTTGACATTTTTTTCTCCTCATTTAATTTGTATGCAGACTTTCTATCTTTTGTAATATTGACATTTCTGAAGAATACTGTTCCCCCACTTTAAAAGCTAGAATGCTCCTTATAGTCAGATGCAATGACGCTCTTTCAGCCAGAGCACTGTAATGCCAGTGCATCCTTTCCAATACACAGCATTTGGATGCATGCAATGTTCATCTTTTCTCACTGATCTTAATTTGAGCACCTAGTAAAGTGTTGTCCAATTTCTACCTTGCTACTACTAATAAACAGTCTGAGGAACCTATAAGACCAAGGGAATATTTTGCTCCACAATGAAATGTTTCCCAAGGTTTACCATCTGTTGATGATTTTTGCCAGAAACAATCTTTATTATGACAATTGATAAATGATTTTCCAACTCAGCACTCCCTCCATAGTTACCAGCCAGCCCTCAAAAGAGCTCTCCCTTTTCTCCCATGTATTGTACTTATTATAATAATCTACTTATTCTTGATCTGGACTCATAAATTTCCTTTTTAAAAATTTGGGTGTGCAAAGTATTCCGGATGTGGCCAGTAGGAGCTTCTGCATGACTCCTATGCCCTTATGACATGTCCCCATTTATTTTTATGAACACATTTTTTATCCTCACCTGAAGATGTATTTATCGATCTTAGAGAGAGAGGAAGGGGGAGAGAGAAATTAAGAGAAACATTGATTGGTTGCCTCTGGTAAGCATCCCAAGTGGTAGGGGAGTGGAAATTGAGCCAAAGCCTCGGTATGTTCCCTGACTGAGAATCAAACCTGAAACCTTTTGGTGTACAAGTTGACACTCCAACCAACTGAGCCACCTGACCAAGGCTTGTGAACACTTTCATGCTATGTTGCCCCATCATAATTTTTTCAGGATATGGTGCCTTGGATAGGAAATGGTAGTAGAGATTAAGATTAAGGTGCTAGGTGTACTTATAGCTAGTGGAGGTTTTGTCTTAGCCTTTTTAGCAAACAGAACTAGGAAATATACACATGTATATATACATATGCATATAAATACATAAAATATACACTCTTACATGCATGTACATATATAAATGTACATATAAATTTGTAAAAATACATATACATAATTTCATGATCATGAATTCACACTGCCTCAACTTGAAATCTATCACCCAGGGTTCTATATTGCCTTCTGCATTCCATAGTTGTACGTCTCCTTTTCCACAGTGAGATCTCTGGTTCTTAACAACATCAACTTCAGGGAACAACAATTTTGGAAAAATGTTTGACGTGCCTACTTTAACACTTCCATATACCAATTCTACCCTCAATATATCCCCAGCATAAGTGAGGACTTATCGTCCACTAAAAACATACAAGAATGTTTATAGCAGTCAAAAACTGGAAAGAACCAAAAAGTCAATAAATACTAGAAAAAAATAAATAAATGGTGGCATAGTCTTGTGGTATAATACTAAATTGTTATAAAAAAGTGCCAGGGTTTTTCTTAGCATCTAGAAGCGTTCAGGAATATGGAAAAGGGACTGCACATAAATGGATTAAGAGACTAAACAAAATAAAAATTTGGAGGGCCAGAAAGAAGCTTAGTTCTAATGACTAAGCTTCCTAAATCTCTGCACACAAAGCTTTTTATTCACACAACTTTCCCTCTAGCAAAGCAGATATACATATCAAAGGTAAAGTTTTATAAACAATCAAAAGATTATCAGGTTGGGGGAACTGCCTTCAGCTGTTCCAGCAGCAGACAATAATATATGCAGATTTTCAGCTCTGCTGAAGCTGTCCATCATCCTTCTGATGAACTTCTCGCATTTATTATACTAACTTCTAGAATTTGCTTCCAGAATATCCCCCTTTTTGATTTAATAAATTTAACAAGAATGTATGTCATTTGCAGAGCTCGGGTCCTTTTAAGATTTTAAATTCAATGAAATGGATCAAGTTCTATCATGTCCCTTTAAATTGTTGCCAAACATCAAAGGAATCAGTCTGCAGTAACTTTTTGGTCCAATAATTCTTTGAGTCCCTTTCCAATGTCCAACAGTTTTTTATGGATTCATACCAGCAGTGATACTCTAGTTCTGGATGGTAGACAAATGGAATGACAATGCAGGTCTGACCTTCTTTGACTTTGTTTTGGGAAACTTGCAGTGATGTACAGCTTCTGACTGCAAGTATGGCAAGATGTCTTCACCATCTCCATCTCTGGATTGTTTCTCCTTTGTCTCATCAGCATGTTGCGTGGTGCCACCACCATTTGTGGCTGGAGTAGTCTAGTTAGTTCCTCTCTTGGATCCATTGTTGCAGGAATCCACATGGGTTTGGAGTTTTCTGAAAATATCTAAGCATATTTTCGACCAAAGGTTAATAAAGAAATGTTTTCTATAAACTAGACTCAGAATATTTTCATTTTTCCAAACCATTTTCTTTTGCCTTATTCTGACACCATGTGTGTCTTGCCATTAACATTACATTAGCATTACAAGTAAAAAATAATTGTAAAGTAAAAAATTTAAGTAATTAAGGCTTGATATACTTAACTTACAGGATATCTCTCCAATATCCCCCCTTTTTGTTTTTAAATATTATTAAGAGGCTTTTTGGAAATCTTTACAATGCAGTCTTAATAGCTTTTAATTTAATTCTTTGCACAGAAAAATGACTGCTCTGAATTGATAGCATGATAAGCAGTTTTTAATATGAGTTGAACCATCAGTAAAAAGTTAGATAATGCTTCTAGGAATAGTTTTCTGCCCAGTACAACTAAGTTCCCATGAATATTCATTTATTTCAATTTGCCAATTTAAATCAGTTTGAAATATGGCTTATTTTCTAACTTTTACTTCGCAGTGGACAGTAAATGATACTAATTGAATTTCTGCTATTAGGCTTTGAGTATTTTTACATAAGCTTTGTTTAGAGAGGCAAAAACATAAATTATTTATTTTTCTTCTTGAGGCCCTATACATTGATTTTTAATTTCAGTTTTCCAGACATTTTGAAGGAAACTCTTTTTATTTCTTTTTAGAGTAATTTCTAGGCCACCTCAAGAGAGTTTATTTTTATTTCTTTTTTTTTATATATTTTATTGATTTTTCACAGAGAGGAAGGGAGAGGGATAGAAAGTCAGAAACATCGATGAGAGAGACATCGATCAGCCGCCTCCTGCACACCCCACACTGGAGATGTGCCCGCAAGCAAGGTACATGCCCCCAACTGGAATCGAACCCGGGACCTTTCAGTCCGCAGGCCGATGCTCTATCCACTGAGCCAAACCGGTCTCGGCTATTTTTATTTCTTTTTATACCAAGCAACCTACATGGTTGCTTATGAATGCTGGCTGATACTGCTGCATATCTACATTTTAAGTGACTCTCTTTAAGTTTATGTTCACTTTATTTATAATCAGATTTAATGCTTGAATATTAGTGAAGAGATTTTAAAATTTTTAAATTTCTCCTTTTTAATAACCTTAAAATTTACTTTTAAACATCATTCTTTTTGGCTCCTTTGCATATACAGAGGGATTATGGGAGGACTTAATAACTTTTTTCAGAGGACTGGCTTATAGGGTGTAAACAAATTTTCACTTTGGCTTTTGTTAAACCTAATTGCTTATAAAAATGTTAGCTTCTCCTATAACTTAATTTATATGAGACCTTGATTATATTTTAAAAAGCTAAATTATATAAATAATTAAAATAGGCATTTTTATTGAAAAAGCAAAGTAAGCAAACTTATGTATATGACCCAAGCAGTACAAATTCCATCCCCTTCCCAGCCTATCTAAAATACAGGCTGCTAGAGGGCTTTTTGTCTTTAAAATTCCATTGCTTTTTTTTTTTTTCTTAAATTTTGCTGCTGAACAAATCTGGTTCTGTAACTTTGCCTTGCCCTCATGGATTAGAACTTTATAATATTTAAAATATATGTATATAAACAAAACATATTTATTAATTTTTATCTGATAAAGCTTTCTACATGATTTCAAGTATATTAGATCGGTCTAATACAAAAATATTTCATATATATATGTATATATATGTATATATATGTATATATATACATCCTTTTTTTTTTCACATTGACAGTCTCTTGGCCTCCCTATCCCCTGTTGCATGCCCTCATCCCACTCCCTCCAGAGTCTTGTGTCCATTGGTGTGCTTATATGCATGTATACAAGTCCTTTGGTTGATCTCTTTCCCTCCCTCCCCAACACTCCCCAGTCTTTCTGCTGTAATTTGACAGTCTGTTTGGTGCTTTACTGCCTCTGTTTCTATCTTTTTGTTCATCAGGTTATAATGTTCTTTATCTTCCATAAATGAGTGAGATCATGTGGTATTTTTCTTTCATTGCCTGGCTTATTTCACTTAACATAATACTCTCCAAGTCCATCCATGCTGCTGTAAATGGTAAGAATTCCTTCTTTTTTATAGCAGCTTAGTATTCCATTGTGTAGATGTACTATAGTTTTCTAATCCACTCACCTGCCAATGGGCATTTAGGCTGTTTCCAAATCTTAGCTATGGTAAAATGTGCTGCTATGAACATAGGGGTGCATATATCCTTTCTGATTGGTGTTTCTGTTTTCTTGGGATATATTCCTAGAAGTGGGATTATTGAGTCAAATGGAAGTTCCATTTTTGTTTTTTTGGGGGAAATTTCATACCGTTTTCTTTTTTCCCCCTCATGTATATTTTTTTATTTTTTTTGTTTTTTTTTTCTGTAAAATGTCCCAGTTCTTCCATAACTTATAAACATGATTTATACCGAGGAGTGGATGGGAAAGTGGGTGGAGGCAGACTTGGGATAGGGAAGCTCCTCTTCTTACTGCCCCCTCAGAGTGGGACCCCAAGATCTTGGTGAGGGTTGATGCCCCAACACCTCCCTGAGGTTGTCTGGCAGCCTATGCCCGTGGTGCTCAGAATCTGGCATGCCCCTCAATTCCAGAACCTCTTCTGGGCCCCAGGTCCACTGGGCTCACAGACCCCACAGCTCCAAATCCTGAAGCGCCCTAGTTCTAGAATTCCCCCCCCACCTCAGCTGCTGGGGTGATGGTCCCCTTCTTTCCGCTGCCCCCTGACCACTAAGGAGGGAGGAAAAGGAGAGGGAGGGGGCATAGGTCTCCCCTCTGTAGGGGGAGGAACAGGGGAAATCTCAAGGAGGGAGGGAGTGGGAGGCAGGAACCAGGAGGAGCTCAGCCACTGGTGAGGCCAAAGCCACATTGGAACTTGTTCTTTCGGTGATTCAGGAAGGCCCCAAGGGCCAGCGTCAGGGGCAGGGGCAGGAGCTTCTTCTCCAGCATGTCACCCACGATCCAGTTGCTGTCCACAGAGACTTTGAAGAGAAGATTGGCCTTGGGCTAGCCAAAGGAGACACTCTTGTCTTCCATCCTTGTGCTGGCTTCAAACTCCACGCCTACCTGCAGCTGGTCACTGGCTTTATGGTAGTATGTTGTGTGCATGCCCGCCTGGCTCAACGTTTCTCTGGCCAACCAGTTGTTCAATGTGTATTTCCCAGCTAGAGACATGGCAGTACCCTCCTCTCCAGGCCGCAGGTGGTAGACCAGCTCTCCACCCAGTGCCAGGCACCACGTGATGCTCTGAAGGTAGTGGGCCACAAGTATTGCTGAACCCACCAGGACATCTGGGTTCCCGAGGGTCACTGACGGATGCTGTGAAGTCAGAACCCCGGTACTCCCCATCTACCTGCCAGTTCACAAACTTGGGCTGCTGGGTCTGGATGGCCATCTTGGACCTGATGCTGGAGCCCAGCTGGTGAATGACCTGAGCACTGAGGCTGCCACTATTGTCCATGTCACCCACCAGCATGGGGAATGCCTCTGTGGGGCTCAGCTGCTATGTCCCCACATACGTGATCCTGAAATGGTAGTTGGACTCCCCGATTGTGCTGAGGGCTACTGTGTGGTTCACCTGGAAATGGTTACTCAACCTTTTGTTGACTTTGAGCTTGACACCTTCCATGTGAATAGGAAACAGCTTCTTGCACTTCCAGTGGCACTTCTCCAACTTGCAGGGGCTGGGAGGCAGTCTCAAGACCCATCTATGGCACTTCTTTACACCGATAGTGAACTTACAGATAAAGAGACTAAACAAGCAATTCCATTTACTACCATACCAAAAAAATTAAGATACCCAAGAATAATTTTAATGAAGGAGGAAAAAGACCTATCTGCAGAAAATGGGCAAACACTAAAACAGTCCCTGCTGGCGACCTGGGGATCCATTCTGAACCTTGACCAGCACCCAGGCTGCCCCGAAAGGCGGCAGCATGAAGCCCAGAGGAGAGAGTGGAGGCAGCTGCAGACCCACAAGGGCAGGCCAGGGCAGCTGCAGTGACCCTGTCGGCAACAAGCTAGCGGCCAACACGTTCCCCAGGGTCACTGGCAGCAGCGCCTGTTCTCAGCCTGGGTTCCGCTCACACCCCGTGAGCCACACACAACCAAACTCACTACCACCACCGCCACCATCGCCTCCATACTGTTCTCCACAGTGGCTGCACCAGTCTGCATTCCCACCAGCTGTGCACGAGGGTTCCTTTTTCTCCGCATCCTTGCCAACACTTGTTGTTTGTTGATTTGTTGATGATTGCCATTCTGACAAGTGTAAGATGGTATCGCATTGTTGTTTTGATTTGCATCTCCAATAATTAGTGACTTTGAACATGTCTTCATGTGTCTTTTTGCCTTCCTTCTATTGTCTTTCAAATGGGTTCTATTTAGGTCCATTGCCAAACTTTTATTGGATCATTTATCTTCCTTTTATTAAGTTGTATAAGTTGCCTGTAGATGTTGGAGATTAAACCTTTATCAGTGATAACATTTGCAAATATGTTCTCCCATACAGTGAGCTTTCTTGTTGTTTTGTTGATAGTGTCTTTTGCTGTGCAAAAGCTTTTTATTTTGATGTAGTCCCATTTGTTTATTTTCTCCTTAGTTTCCATTGCCCTAGGAGCAGTATCAGTGAAGAATTTCCTTCAGTATATGTCTGAGATTGCGCTGCCTATGGATTCCTCTAGTATTTTTATGGTTTCCTGTCTTATGTTTAAATCCTGTATCCATTTAAAGTTTATTTTTGTGTATGGTGTAAGTTGGTCTAGTTTCATTTTTTTTGCATGTATCTGTCCAATTTTCCCAACACCATTTATTGAAGAAAGGGGGCATCCCTGTCTTACTCCATTGTATGTTCATGCCCTCTTTGTTAAATATTAATTGAGCATAGTGGTTTGGGTCAATATCTGGATTCTCTATTCTATTCCATTGATCTATGTGTCTCTTCTTGTGCCAATATCAGGCTGTTTTTAGAACAATGGCTTTGTAATACAGCTTGAAATCTGGTATTGAGATCCCACCTCCTTTTTTCTTCTTTCTCAGGATTGCTGTGGCTGTTCAAGGTTTTATTTTATTCCAATAAATTTTTGGAGAGTTCTTTCTAGGTCTGTGAAATATGCTATTGGTATTTTAATGAGGAGTGCATTGGATCTATAGATTGCTTTAGGTAGTATGGACATTTTAATGATGTTGATTCTATCAATCTATGAACATGGTATGTTCTTCCATCTGTTTATGTCTTCCTCTATCTCTTTTTTTCAGTGTCCTGTAGTTTTCTGCAGATAGGTCTTTTTCCTCCTTCATTAAAATTATTCTTGGGTATCTTAATTTTTTTGGTATGGTGGTAAATGGAATTGCTTGTTTAGTCTCTTTATCTGTAAGTTCACTATCAGTGTAAAGAAATGCCATAGATTTCTTGGCGTTAATTTTGTATCCTGGTACATTGCCAAATTCATTTATTAAATCTAATAGCTTTTTGATGGAGTCTTTTAGGTGTTTTATGGACAGTATCCTGTCATCTGCAAATAAAGACAGCTTTACTTTTTCTTTTCCAATTTGGAGGCCTTTTATTTCTTCTTCTTGTCTGATCACAATGGCTAATACTTCCAGTACTATGTCAAACAGGAGTGGTGAGAATGGGCATCACTGTCTTGTTCCTTGTTCATAGGGGATATTGTTTTAGTGTTTGTCCATTGAGTATTATGTTGGCTGAGGGTTTATCATATATGGCTTTTATGATGTTGAGGTATGATCCTTCTATTCCCACCTTGCTGAAAGTTTTTATCAAGAAAGGATGTTGGATTTTGTCAAATGTTTTTCTGCATCAATTCATATGACTATGTGATTTTTATATTTGTTTATGTGATGTATCATGTTTATTGATCTGCGGATATTTTACCATTCTTGCATCTGTGGAATAAATCCTCTTTGGTCATAATATATGATCTTTCTGATGTACTGCTGGATCCTATTTGCTAGAATTTTGTTGAGGATTTTGAGATCTCTGTTCATGAGGAATATTGGCCTGTAATTCTTTTTTATTGTGTTATCTTTATCTGGTTTTGGTATTAGGGTGATTCTGGCTTCAGAGAAGGAGCTTGGAAGTGTTCCTTCCTCTTGAATTTTTTGGAATAGTCTGAGAAGGATAGGTTTTAGTTCTTCCTTGAATGTTTGGTAACACTCCTCTGTGAAGCCTTCTGGCCCCAGGCTATTGTTTGCTGAAAGCTTTTTGATGACTGCTTCAATTTTTTCCATAGTTATTGGTCTATTGAGATGTTTAGATTCTTCCTGGTTGAGTTTTGGAAGGCTGTATTTTTCTAGGAATATGTCCATTTCCTCCAGGTTGTCTAGTTTGTTGAAATAGAGTTGTTCATAGTATTTTGGTGGAGTCTGTTGTTATTTCCCTGCTTTCATTTCTGATTTTGTTTATTTGGGTCCTCTCTCTTTGCTTCTTGGTGAGCCTGACTAGAGATTTTATCCTTATCTTGTTTGTCCTTTCAAAGAACCAGCTCTTGGTTTTGTTGATCTTTTGTATTGTCTTTTTGGTCTCAATGTCATTTACCTCTGCTCTGATCTTTTTATTTCCTTCCTTCTGCTTACACTGGGCTTTTCTTGTTGCTCTCTTTCTAACTTTTTGAGTTGTAAGGTTAGGTAATTTATTACCATTGTTTCTTGTTTTTGGCAGCAGGCTTTTATAGCAATGAACATCTCTCTCAAGACTGCTTTTGCTGTGTCCCATAGATTTTGGAATGTTGTGTTTTCATTGTTATTTGTTGCCATGATATATTTTATTTTTTCCTTGATCTCTCTGGTAACCCAGTCATTGTTTAATAGCATGCTATTTAGTCTCCATGTGTTTGACTTTTTTTTAATGTAGTTAATTTCCAGTTTTATGCCACTGTGATATGACAAGATGCTTGATATGATTTCTATCTTCTGGAATTTGAGGAGAATTTGTCTGTGACCCAACGTATGATCTATCTTTGAAAATGACCCATGTCCACTTGAGAAGAATATATATTCTGTGGCTTTGGGGTGAAATGTTCTGAAGATGTCAATTAATTCCATCTGGTCTAGTGAGTCATTTAGAATTTATGTTTCTTTGATGATTCTTTGTTTAGAGGATTTGTCCAATGGTGATAGTGGAGTATTAAAGTCTCCTTCTATGATTGTATTGATGTCAATCTCTCCCTTAATATGCTCCAGGCATTTGTTTATGTATTTGGGTGCTCTTATATTGGGTATGTATATGTTTACCTGAGTTATTTCTTCTTATTGGATTGCTCCCTTTAATATTATGAAGTGGCCTTTCTTATTTCTTATTATGTCCTTCACTTTGAGACCTAATTTGTCAGATACAAGTATTGCTACCACAGCTTTTCTTTCATATTCATTCGCAAGAAAAATCTTTTTCCAGCCCTTCACCCTCAGTCTGTGTGCATCTTTTGTTCTGATGTGGGTTTCTTGTAGACAGCAGATATGGGTCGTGTTTTCTTATCCAATCCATTACCCTATATCTTTTGATTGGGGCATTTATTCCATTTACGTTTAAAGTTTTTATTGATAGTTACTTGTTTGTTGCCATTTTTATTCTTTATTCCTGTGTTCCTTCTTCACCTTCTATTTCTGTTTTTTGTTTTGTTTTGTTTTTTCAGCACACCATGTAGGTTTTCTTCCATTGCTGTTTTGGTGGTAATAAACTCTCTTAGTCCTTTTTTGTCTGTGGAGCTCCTGATTTCACCTTCAGTTTTGATTGAAATCCTTGCTGGGTACAGTATTCTTGAATTCAAATTCTTCCTTTGCATGACTTGTATATTTCATTCCATTCCCTTCCAGCCTGATGTGTTTCTGTTGAGAAATAATTCTCTAGTCTGATAGGGGCTCCTTTGTAGGTAACTTTCTGTCTCTCTCTGGATGCTTTTAAGATTCTTACTTTGTTGGTGGTGTTTGCCAGTTTAATTATAATGTGCCTTGGTGTCAGTCTTTTGGGGTTCGTTTTGCTTAAGACTCTTGAGCTTCTTGGATTTGTGTGGGTTTTGGCTTCCCTATATTAGGGAAGTTTTCTGTCATTATTTCTTTAAACTGTTTTTCTATTCCTTGCTCAATTTTCTATTCTTCTGGAATCCCTTTATGTGGTTGTTTTGTTTCATGTTATCCCGAAGTTCCCTTAGGCTCTCCTCTTGCTTTTTAATTTTTTTTTCCTAGAAGCTGCTCTACTTGGGTATTTTTTCCTACCTTGTCTTCTTGCTCACTGATGTTGTTCTCTGCTTCATCTATTCTACTCTTGATGCTTTCTATTGAGTTCTTTACAGCAGTGATATCATTTTTCATTTGTTCTAGGTTCTTCTTCATTTCCTCTTGGTACTTACACATATTATCCAATTTGTCTTCCATTTTTTTTTCAGCCACCTTCTTACCATTTCTCTGAATTCTTTCTCTGGAAGGTTGCTTGCCTCCATTTTGTTATTCCCTTTACTGGTGATGCCTGTTTTTCTTTTATATGAGGACTGTTTCTTTGTCTCCCCATGATCTCTCTTCTGCAGGTGTCTGATTATGTAGTTCTTTCTCTCCTGCGTTTTTTAAAGACACAAAATATAACACAACAAGACATTAAACCCAAATATATTCACGTTATTAATAACCCCAAATAAAGGTGACTACCAGAGAAGGCAAATTAGAGGATAGGAAAGAAAGAAGAAGAGAAAACAAAAAGAAAAAAGAAGGAGTGCAAAATTGAAGTTGGGAAAAGGAAAAAAAAACGTAAGAGAGAAAAGAGAGAGAATAAGAAAGAAAAAGGGGAAAAAACTATACATATGGGGAGAAAACTCCAATAGAACAGCCACTAATCCCAACAAATGCCAGCAACAAGTACCTGGACATGAATGCAAACTATAAACAACAACTAATATCAAGCAAGGCAAAGGAAAATAGAAGCAAAAACAAACACAAACCAAAACAAACAAACAAACAAAAAACAGAAAAAAAGCAAAACAATCTCACAAACAAGCATAAAAAATCATATAATCAACTATCAAACAAACATCAACAAAAGAACAGCGAAAAAAATTGGATAGTGAAGAAAGAGAAGAGAGAGGTGTGTGTGGACTTGGAGCAGGGGATTGCAAATTCGATATATAAGTTGGGTGAAATTTTAACATGGGGTAAAAAGAAGCAATATGGAAAATCTAAAGCAGGAATAGGATAAGAGAAATAGGACAACCAAAGGGGGAAAGTAAGGAAGAGAGTGTTGGCATAAAGGTCAAGTTGAGATAGAGTAAAATGATGCTAAAGGAAAGATGAAAATAGAATGTAGAACACTAATCCCAAAGTAAAATAAAGAGAAAATAAGATGACACTTTTAACAAAAAAGATAAAGTAGTAGTAATAATAACACTGATTGAAAATAAAAATGTAATAATTAAAAAGATAAAATCAAGTGAGGAAAATTTAAAAAAAATTAGTTTCTTAAGTAAAAAATGAAAAAAGTAAAAATGTGCAGTATTGAAGGTCATTCAACTTACTCTATTATTCGGTTTGGCATGCCTGTTTCCTAGTCATGACAGTTTTGACGTCCCCTGTGTTTCACTGCTCCTCAGTGTTGTAAACCAGTTCTAATTTTTAAGCAGGCAATATGTCTCTATTTCCTATTTTCCTTCATTTGTTTTTACACAAGTGTCAATTTGTGATTCAACTCTTGGGTGGTAGTGTTTCCGGACTGACCTCCAGGTCTATAGATCCTCTATAGCTAGTGTTTCGATTTGTTTTCCCAGTTTGGTGTAGTGGGTTGCCCCAGAGCTGGTTCTCTCATGGTTATTCCCCGCTGTGATCCACAGGTTCCAGAAAAACAACTTTCCCCTGCAATCTCTTAGAGTGACCCCAATTGGGTGGTTCTATGTATTGGGCTTAGTAATTAGAAGCAAGGATTTAAAGAGGGGGAAAAAAGGGAGACGAAGAGCCAGAGTAAGTATGCATACTCCAGGGCTGCACGCCAGACTGCACAGTCTTTTTTCCCCTTGGGTCTAAGCAGCCGGGACATTTTTTAAATTTTTAAGCTGTCCTTTTGTGCCCAGATCAAAATGGGTGGCTTTTTCCCTTTTCTTAGCAGCTCTGCAGACCCCCTTTCACATTCATGTATCACTCCAGCCCCAACATCCACAGATTTTCCTAGATGCAAACTTCCCCAGGTTCTCCAGCTTTCACAGTGTGTGTATACTTCTCTCTTTTGCTGGGACCAGAGACCTCACCTTATCCCAGGCAAAATCTGACCTTTCTGTGGTGGAGTGTTGAGCTTCTCTGAATCTGCGTGCTTGCAACACTCAGGAACCAATGTTCTCAGGTTCACAGCTGTTTGGTGTATGCTGTAGTTGTAGATTGCCCAGGCTTTTCAAGTGTCTGATAACATGCACTTTCCCCTTCTAAAGATAGCGAGGTCTCCACATCTAAGCCAGTCACTCTGGGAGGGAACCCAGCAGCAGTGGGGGCTGCCTGGTCAGGGGAGCCCCATCCAGCTGTCCCACACTGTCTCCTGAAGTATAGCTGTCCCTCAACTCACCAACAAATGCTCGCCATGTGACCACACACTCTGCCTTTGTTTTTTCACTCACACACTATCTTGCAGTATGCCTTCTGGCCAGCAGCCATCAAAAATATTTATTTTAAGAAGAGAAAATAAATTCTTTGAATCACTCCAGGGCCCATGAAATATTTCAAAGTTATCCTTCAGTTAAAGTCTTGAAACTTAACTTGGAAATACTATCAAATACATATGTACATTTAACTTGGAAACACTATAAAATACATACATTATATGTATATATACAAATACATTATTTGTATGTATACCTGATATATATGTATATATATATATTTATATAGATAGATATATAGATATAAATATATATGTTTAGAGATAGATATAGATATAGGTTCCAAAGAGTATATTATATACTTTTTATAATTATCTTAAAATATATAAATTAAATTTAAAATGGTTTATATATTAAAAATTTGGTTGAGACCACAGAATTAATCCTCTTTTATTTAATTAGATCAATAAGCAATATATTTTTCACTACTACTTTTTCTAGAGAAAATACAAGAATTATTTTCTCAAAAATAAATTTCTATACTTTATGCATTTTGTTATCACAACCATATAATTTCTCCTAACTTAATTTGAACTTTAAACTTTTAGAAGACTTAAATTTTAACTGGCAAGTTAAATACTTAGCATTTTTAGATCAATAACACCTTTACATTTTAAAAAATATATTTCAAAAATACAAGATATATTTAATTAATAGATTCAATTCTGTCCTCTAGATTTTTCTTACAAAGCAAACTCAGATTAAATTTCAGTATTTTGTTATTTCAAAATACCTAGACATTTAATATGTTTTTATCATTTAATTCAGCAAACTCCAAAGTTTTATGTTGCCAGAGGCTCCAGAAAACCACGTTTCTGGCTGGCAAAACAGGTTTGGCCTGGACTGTTCTATTTAAATGTAAATTGACACATTTTTCCTGTTGGGTTTTTGCCACAGGAAATAAGACCAGCCTTTTTCTCTGTTAAAGAGTGAAGCCAGTTTCCTCCTGGGCTACTTGGACCCCTACTATTAACATATTATTATTGAAAAGCTTTACTACAAATCGTTTATTTTAATTACATTTATTTATCTATATTTTAAGAATTTGGGGATTTTAAAGCTAATTACTATTTCCCATTTACTTTGTTAAATTCTGTAAAAGAGATAATTTACTGACTTTTTAGTGGTCTTAATGTTAACTTTGGAATGTGGTCCATTATTATTTAAAAACTACCCTTTATTATAGAAACACTTATCTGGTTGCCCAAACTCAGCCTTTCCTCCTTGGGTCATTTCCACCATCTTTCTTTTGAGAAAAAACAGCTTTGGGTTTTATTTTATAGCATTTGTAAAAAGATTTAAACTTAGCTCAAAACCTTGTCCAACATCAAATAAAGTGTTCTTTTGTTTTAAGCTAGCTTTCTCTCTCTACAAGTACGGAAATCCCAGACACCTTCCTAAATTCTATAAAACTTTTAAAAGACCAACCAGGAAAAAAGCATGGTGGAGATGAGAGTTTCTTTAGCACACTCGGGAATGGGCATTCATTTAATAGGATCACCACGTGTCTCCCAACCCCCACATCCTCTTTGTTTTGGGAAAATTTAGCACTTACCTAGCTGCATTTCTTTTCTTATTAAATTAAAGGCATGTTTAATAGATAACAATAAAAACATGAAACCAAATAAGATGACAGAACCTGAATCTTTTCCTGTTCCACTCTCCATACCATTGACTAGCTTTTAAATTTATTTTTGCTAAAATCTGCTTGTCCCAACATATCCTACGGTAATTTCTAAACAAAACATTAGAGAGTCTCTCAGTGAGAGAGCTGACAGCTTTAATCTTTCTAGCTACCCAGCTTTTCAATACTAGAGGCCGATTCAGCAGCAGGACTTTATTATTATTATTATTATTATTATTATTATTATTATTATTATTATAAACTTTTGATCCCAAATACCAATTAGGCATTTTGCATCTTGAACAAGAACCCACATAGTTAAATATGACAACGACACTCTTTTTCCTTGAGCCTGATTTAAAGAGTACCTTTTGACATTTTAATTTCTTTATCCTTGAGCATGGACGCTAAAAATTTACAATGATACATTTGCCTTTAAACCTAATTCTTCCCCATTATAGTCTGGCTAGAAAAAAAACATTCCCACTCAGTCTGGATTTGCAACCTCCAGAGCTGGTGCAGGCTTTATGCACAGTGAATCACCCCACCAAATTTACCAGTGACCCCTCACCTATTACTGGTGATCCCCACCTTTTTAATGGAAAACTTTTCTTCACTCAGGTGAATAATCTTCTCCAAATGTCCTTGTCTCAGGCACCATTAATTCCAGGTTGTTTCTCAGCATCTAGAAGGGTTCAGGAATCTGGAAAAGGGGCTGTGCTTAAATGGATTAAGAGATTAGATACAAAATATAAATTTGAAAGACATTTTGGAGGACCAGATAGAAACTTAGTTCTAGTGACTAAACTCCCTGAATCTCCACACACAGGGCTTTTTATTCCCACATTTTTCCCTGTAGCAAAGCAAATATATATATATCAAAGGTAAAGTCTGATAAACAATCAAAAGATTATCAGGTTGGGGGAACTGCTTTCAGCAGCAGGCAATAATATATGCAGATTTTCAGCCCTGCTGAAGCTGTCCATCATCCTTCTGATGAACTTCTCACATTTATTATGCTAACTACTGGAATTTGCTTCCAGCAAAAAAAGAATGAACAATGTGAACATATCTCATGGAAATAAAGTTAAGTAAAAGATGCCCAATGCAAAAGAGCATGTACATTATTATTCCATTTATATGAAATTCAATAACAAGCAAAACTATGGTGTTAGACAGCAAAGTAATTATTGGGAACCCTTGAGGCTTGTGGGAACAGAAGTAATGACTTTGAGAAACCTAGAAGGAACGTTCTGGGATGCTGGAATGGTCTATATCTTATTTGGACAGTAGTAACACAGGTATAATACAAATATAAAAATCATGCTATAAACTTATAAATACTTTACTATATAAAAGTAATATCCTAATTTTAAAATATTTTAATACAGCTATAAATCAGGTTGCCAATACAAGTAACTCAATTGGAATGATCTGCTCCACTCTATTGCAAGTGCTCAGGAAAGGATACCTACATCATAACTTAATCACCTGCCTGGCCACTATTGCCTTTCTGTCAAAGACACATCCAGTGCCAGTGAAGATGGGGAAATGGCACATGTCAGCATTTAAAAATGTAGTGCATGGGCTTAGTGTCAGGGGATAGTCTGTGGTGAGATGAATTGTACTCTCTTTTTATACCTCCCTTCCTACCCCATGCCAAGGATTAGTCACAATCCAAACCCTTAATAGCTTATACCTTGTGTATAATATCACATGATTATAGGCATCTTCTCAGATTGATTGCTGGTAACTCGCAAATGTCTCTGGGAATCCTAAATACTCACAGACAGGGAGGGCAGGCATGTTGTAAGGGCTTCAATAGAAAGGAAGAATAAAGGCTGCATCCCCCAGAATGGCCTATTGGCCTCCCTCCTCTGAGTGTCTGCCCTGTTGTCCAGGCAAAGCCAGAAGATGAGAGGTAAAACCTTTTCTCCCTTTATTGAGAAACCTCTATTTTGATCAGGGCTCAAAAATAAGAGATGAGAGAAGGTACCCTGCAGTGACTTTCAAACTTTAAATGCACCACAGCCACCTGGGAGGCCTGATGCTAGACCCTATCCCAGAGTTTCCAATTCAGCCAGCCTGAATCTACATATCTAACCAGCTACCAGGGTGCCGATGCTGCTAGTCCAAAGACCACACTGGTGTAAAGGAAGAATATGGAATCAGACCATCAAAGTTTAAGTGCTGAACTCTATATAATAGCCTATGAACTTGAGCAAGCAACTTAATCTCTCTGAGCCTATTTTCTCATTTGTACAAGAAAGGTAATATGTGTCCTGCTTATCTTATAGGATTGGCATTCATATTATGAGTTCATTTGTGGGGTTTATTATTGAAGTATAATTGACTTACAAAATCATATTAGTTTCAGGTGTACAACATAGTGATTTGATACTTATATACATTACAAAGTGATCACCACACAAAGTTATGATTGTCACCATACAAACTTATTATAGTACTACAGGCCCTAGTACTATATGATTGTCACCATACAAACTTATTATAGTACTAGAGGCCCCAGATTCATGCACTGATGGAGTCCCTCTGAGTGGCCTGCGGGCATTGGGCCAAAACCTGCAGTCCAATGCCACCTGCCATTCCTGCCTGCCACTTCTGCTCATCCCAGCCCCACTGCGGTCTCTGGGTAGTGGCAGCCAGCTGTGAGCCCTGCATCTGGCACCTGTTGGTCAGCTCCCACTGTGGAGCAGCTCCTGCATTGAGCAAGTGCCCCATGGGGGTCAGTGTGCATCATAGCTTATGCTTTTATATAGAGAGACTAGAGACTCAGTGCACGAAATTTGTGCACTAGGCCTGGCTGATTGGGGTGTTTCAGCTGCTGGCCAAGGGCTTCCTTCATTCTGTGCTTCCCCCTGGTGGTCAGTGCATGTCATAGCTAGTGATTGAACACCCTGTCTCCCAGTGGAATTCCCAAGGGGACAATTTGCATATTAGGCTCATATATATATATATATATATATATATATATATATATATATATAGACTAGAGGCCCCTCGGGTGGTCCCTCGGCCTGATCTGCAGGATCAGGCTGAAACCGGCTTTCCAACAGCCTCCAAGGGATTCCAGATTGTGAGATGGTGCAGGCTGAGGGACCTCACCAGTGCACAATTGGGGCTGGAGAGAGATGCAGGAGATTGGCCAGATGGAGAGGAATGGTGAGAAGACTCTGGGGAATATACAGCCTGTCTTGCTCAGTCCCAAATGGCTGGATCCCAGCAGCAAGCTCACCTATCAGTCAGAGCATCTTCCTCCTGGTGGTCAGTGCACATCAGAGCAAGTGGTTGAGTGGCCTTAGCATGTCATCAGCATATTACTCTTTGATTGGTTGAATGGCTAACTGTATGACCAGACACTTAGCATATTAGGTTTTTATTATTTAGAATTATTGACTATGTGTGTTTTGAAAACATCAATTATTAAATGGGTGTTCTTCACTTATTTGTCCAAGGGACTATCTTGGAAGATAATGGGTACCTTCTCAGAATATTGCTTTTAAATCCACAAAATAAGATACAGAAGAGTACAAAGGAAACCAATAATTATTAGCATCTTTTTTTAAAACAAATTTGCAATATTGCAGCATGTGCTTCTTTAACATTAAAATAATAGATCTTTTAGAGGGCCTAAGAATCATAGTAATCATATATAGTGATGACTTTGTTTGTTTATGGAACCAAAGTTTATTGGGAGAAGCCAGTCCTAGAAAAGGTACAGCTAGGATTTCCAGAGTAGGCATGTCCAGACCTTCCTTTCTATATTACAATTGAGAGTAGTTTAGTATCCAAGCCAATGAAAATCTAATAGTCCATGTGTGGAGACCCACATGGCCATAAGCCACATGGATATAGGGGATGTGCTCCCTTAAAATAAGTATCCATTGTGTGCTATGCCAGGGGAAAGGGGAAGGGAGCACGCACTTTTTTGTATATATGTTTACTTCACTGCCCTGTAATTGGTTATCTGCACTCTGCCTTAGTAATATTCATACATTTTAAAATGTATGCCTCTCACACTCACCCTTTCTTTCCACTCCAGTTGGGGTGTCTTAGTAACTCCACCTAGTTGGGTTCCTGGTTTCACTTCCTCCTCCCATGGTCCCACCCCTATCTACCTAACTTTTTCTATCTCATTCCCCTCTCTGATTTGGAGACCACAACTGCTGTTGGGATTAGGGGTAATAACTGCCCTGGCTACTTCCAACTAAAGAGGAACATGACAAGGGATGTTGGGGCTCCATCGGAGGCAATATAATGAACCATGGAAGATGGGAAGATGTCATTCAGAGTTCCATTTTCATGACCATCTGTAGTTTGATGGATTCTAGGTGAGAGAGGATGAAAAGAGTTGGACAATTGAGTATACAAGGGTCAAACAATAATGCTAGGAACAGATAGTAAACCCTGGATTTGGGCCTAAATTTTAGGAGATTGAGAATGTGATATTCGCTCCCTTAACTACATAGTCTGTTTAAGAATACCTTGTGTTGTTCTCATATGTATTTTAAAAGGATTGTTTACATACACACACACACACACACACACACACACACACACACACACAAATTACCATTTGAACCAGTGAATTTAGTGACCTCTGTATATTTTGGTCTGCAGGTGGTTGAATTGACATAAATCCTGAGCTAATGCCTGACCAAACAAATAGGGGCTCTCTCCAAAGCCCTAGGTAAAACAGTCCAATTTGATCATAAAGGACCCTAGTGGCATTTGCTGAGAAGTATTTGTCTCCAAACTGCTAGGTTGTATAGCTTCTCTGATGCTGAGAGTGTCTGACTCAAAAAAAACATTACATTTTTCCATAAATTAAAGGTTTTTGTCCATCCCTGAAAAACATCTATGTGCTTGTTAGGGTTATCGGAAAACTTTCCTCAAGTTATCTTAATTCATCTTAAGTTTGTATGGAAGACGATACCTGGACTTGGGTGGGTCCAAACTCTCCCCCTGCCACTGCCTGGAGAGGGCAAATGGTAGTCAGGGAGCCTAGGTGGCTGAGTTCCCCTTGAAACTTGGTGGGACTAATCCTTCTGGGGTCCTAGATAAAGTGAACAAGATGGCTCAGGTGTATTTGGTGGGCCATTAGGCTCCGTTACCCCCTTAGTGGTTTCTGGCTCTCTGGTATTGCTTTGGGTCAATTCTGTTAAAAGCAATGGTTTAATTTTGTATTGTTGATACAATTTTTTATTGTTTCTTAAAGCAAAGAAAGCCTGAATACATGAAATCTCTGATCTATATAGCAATGAGTTTTTGAACTATTTTTCAAAATATTTGTAACATCTTAATGTCATATGAAGTCATATGTGATTTCTATTAGTGATAAAAGTCACAGTACTACTGGTACTATTATGATCTGTTGCCTACATTTATTATAGAAGGGATGCTAAGATAAAGATGTAATTTACAGACCTTTCCAAAGTGGTAGTATGAAGTGAATACTTGTGTTCCATTTCTAGCTTCACTAGCATATTCTGAGACTCAGCTGGGTTTGTTGTGCCCATGTTTGGGCTTTTGTTGAAGCTCATAGACTAGACAGAAAACGGCAGGGCTGCAGACCTCAGCTGGCATTGTGACGGTGGCTGGTGATGTCAGACCCCTTCACTTTTGACTTTGTTGTGCTGTGCTACTTCCCAAATAACTTCTAAGACCTGCTGAAAGATTGAGAAGTTTGGAATTTGCTAGTACTTCCAAAGAAAGAAATGACATCCAGATCACAGTAACTTGCATGCTCTAAGTAAGTCACCTTCTTTATTTGATTGTGGAAGCCAGTGGTTGGGTCATCAACGATGGGCATTAAGCTTGTGGGGTAAAATGTATAAGAAGCAAGGCTTAGTTTATACACAAATTCTCTAGGCTCTTGGATAAGGGCATTGCTGATGCAGATAATTTAAGCCAAATATATATGCCAGGCATTGACAACTAAAACTGGAATAAAACCCAACTGTCAAACAGAAGTGATTTCCTCACATTGACACAGCTGTGAGGTTGACTTTCAAACAGGTTTTGTCAAAGCCTAACCTTCAGTGAACACACCCACTAGAAAGAGTCATGAGTCACCTGCACTTTTTTATAGCCCTGTGACTGCTTAGAGGCACATTCACTGTAGGGACTGCTGTTTTCAATTTGTCTGACCAGGTTGTGGTTCTTTGAGAGCTGTTTCAGAAGCTAACCCATGGGCATATGGTATCAGGACTGTGTTTGCTAAAAATCTGGTATGGCTTTTATATGCTTTGCTGTTATATGGGTAAGGACTCATCTAAACCTTTAGAGCAGCGGTTCTCAACCTGGGGGTCGAACGACCCTTTCACAGGGGTCGCCTAAGACAATTGGAAAACACCTATTTCCCATGGTCTTAGGAACCAACACACCGCTCCTCAGTGTAGCAAAATGTAGCAATGTAGTTTACTGTTGTTATATTAAGACTGTTACCCATGCTATACCATGATTCAAGACAAAATTTCATTTATTTGTAATTAGAAATAAATATTTCACAATATATAATTACATATTGTTTTTGTGACTAATCACTATGCTTTAATTATGTTCAATTTGAACAATGAAAATAAATCCTGCATATCAGATATTTACATTACAGTTCATAACAGTAGCAAAATTACAGTTATGAAGTAGCAACGGAAATAATTTATGGTTGGGGGTCACCACCACATGAGGAGCTGTTTTAAAGGGTCGCGGCATTAGGAAGGTTGAGAACCACTGCTTTAGAGGGATGTGTGAGTGACAGTAGTAGATGATAGAAGGATTCAGGGTCCCATGTTTTAATTGCTGGGAGGCCCTTGCAGCTCTCTCCTATGAAGTATTTCAAATGGTTCTTTACTGGAACTTTTTGTTTCCAGATAATAACCTCTTCTACAATATGTTCATTAACAGGAATAAAATCTTAGCCAGAACTTAACTCAGTTCTGAGCTTTTGATACTCTGAATGGGATTTTAAGGAGAAGCTGAAAAAAATTGAAGGTACATATATCCCTTAGGGTATGTCTGCTTGTATGGTGCTTTTTATATTAATTACAAAATAGTAAGCCTTTAAAAAAACAATATAAGCATATGGTAAAGCAAATTTAAATACCCTACAAAAAGTGCAGGTGACTCATGATTCTATCTAGTGGGTGTGTTCACTGAAGGTCAGGCTTTGACAAAGCCTGTTTGAAAGTCAACCTCACAGCTGTGTCAATGTGAGAAAATAACTTCTACTTGACATTTGGGTAAAAAGATAGAAAATGAGAAATAATGGCTTCCTTCTCATCTTCCAACCTAAAACCCAGTTTCTGTCCTCAAATGTTAACAGTTTTATGGCTTTCTCTAAAAAGTATTGTGCATGTGCTTGCATGTGTTATGTATATGCTTTATATAAAGTATACACAAATAAGATCATACAAAACACACACTGCTTTGAATTTTTTTTCCTTCAAAAATTATGATGGAGTTCTTGCCATACCCACACACACAGACCTATCTCATTGTTTTCAGGGCCCACTGAGTGGACATCCACTATGACAATTTACTTAAGCAATCCTCTACTGATGAATATTCATGTTGTTTTTAGTTTTTCTACATTTAAAAAAATCTTTAGAGAATATCTTGTTACAAATACATTCATACATTTAGAGAAGGGTATTACTCAAGCTGAAGTACAATCCCTGAGTACTTTATGTGTAGGCCCATAAAGTTTTAACAATATAATCACTGCCCTCCAATATGATTGAATCAGTTTATATTCCTACCAACAATGTTATAGGTGCTTGCTTCATATACCTGTCAATTCTGGCAGCATTAAACCTTTTAAATCATTTGTCAATCTAGTGGATCAAGAATATACCATTGTGGTTTTGATTTGCATTTCTTAAATTATAAGTAAAGTAGAGCATCTTTTAATTTACTTATGGAATATTTGTACTTAGTGTTCTGTGAATTGCCGATTTATCATTTCTTGCCTATCTTTATTTTGATGTTGCCTTTTTCTACTTTTGTATTCAGCAAATAGCAAGTTCCTACTATCAGGTGAGCACTGTGCTGGGACTAGAGCTCTAATGGAGAGGAACACCACTGCCTTTGCCATTTTGGAGCTTAGGTTGTACTGAGAGAAAGATATTATTAGAACAAGTGAGAAAAGAGACAGGCTTGGACTGGGGGTGGGAGAAGACTGCTGAGGTGCTGACAGCCAGAGAACAAATAGGGGAAAGACAAACACCATATGATTTTACTTATATGTGGAATCTAATGAACAAAATAAAAAAACAAAATTGAAACAGACTCATAGATACAGAAGGAAGGAGGGTAGGAGGGATGGGTAAAAAATGTGAAGGGATTAAACAACAACAACAAAAAAAAAAAACACCAAAAAAACTCATAGACACAGACAATAGTATTGTGATTACTAGAGGGAAGGGGGTGAGGGGAGGTAGGAAAGGCTAAAGGGGGGATAAATGATGCTGGAAGATACTGGTTTGGAGTGGTGAAAACACAATACAATGTTATAGAGGATGTATTATAGAATTGTATACCTGAAACCCATATAATTTTATTAACCAATGTCATCCCAGCAAGTTCAATTTTTCAAAAAAATAAAGGGAAAAAAAAGAACAAATGGGACTGGAGGCTTAGGGAAGTATGCCTGGAAGAAGGCACAGCATTTTGGAGGGAGCATGATGTGTTAGATGAACTAAAAGAAGGCCAGCGAGCAGAGCACAGAGATGACAGTGATGCAAGATGAGGTTGGACCACATCCCCTATGGGCCCTGATCTCATTAATGATTGGGGGTTTTTCCTACAGGAAGAGAAAGTCATCAAAGGATTTTAAGCTGTAGTTGGTGATCAAATCTGAATTCTGAAAAGATTACTCTTGCTGAAAATAAGGGAAACAAAAAGACTAAGCTGAAGGTTTTTGAGTTAGTGCAGGTAAGCTCTGATAGTAGCTTGGTACTTGATTATGGTGATGAACAAGGAGAGAAGCAGATGGGTTCAAGAAATATGGATGAGGACAAATAAATTTTTATGATGGATGGATAGAGGTGATAAGGAAGGGAGGAAATGTCCAGGATAATTCCTGGGTTTCTAATTAGATGGTGGTACCATTTACTGAAACAAGAAACACTGGTAGATTTAGGGATGAGTTCAGTCTGACAACACATCTGATTGAAGCTGTCAAGTAGGCAATTAGATACAAAAGTGTGGGAGCACAGGAAAAGTCTAGATTGGAAACATCAATTTGAAAGTCACTGCACACAGTAATTAAAACCATGGACATGGGTACAATGGCCCATGAATCCCTGAAGAATGCTAATACTTAATAGCCCAGTAGAGAATGATGAGATAGAAAAGAAAAACAGAAGCCTGAGAGCAGATGGAAAGCAAACCAAATGTGGTGTCCTAGAAACCAGAGAAAGAATGTTTCAAATAGGATGGAGTGGTCAATAGTACCAAATGTTGCTGAGATGTCTAGTAGGAGGCGGCCTGAAAAGTTCCCATTGGATTTAGCAACATGACAGTCTTGACATTAATACGAATTGTTTAATTAGAATAATGGGAGCAGAGGAAGTGATTGAGGAATGAATTGGAAATGAAGACATGGAAACATTGTATGGCCTGCTCTCAAGAAGTGTGGTTTTTGGTAGAAAACAGATCAATCCTATTCTTCCTCAGTGTCTATTCTTGACCCTTCTTTACCACTTAATAAGCTGAATTGATTGTATAATTCAATGTTCCACAGCTGTGGTCTCTCAGTAGCTATGGCAATCAGGGGCAGAGTCTAGAGGGGAGGCTGCTTGGAAATTAGAGGTTCTTTCATCCCTTGGAGCAGCCCCCATTACAGAATCACTACTGAAACCAAGGTTAAGAAACAAAGTCTTGTCCTAGCCAGTTTGGCTCAGTGGATAGTGTTAGATTGCATAATGCAGGGTTCCGGATTTGATTTTAGTCAAGGGCACATGCCCAGGTTGCCAGCTCAATTCCTGGTGGAGTACGTACAGGAGACAGCCAGTCAATGAGTCACTCTCATCATTGATATTTCTATCTCTCTCTCCCTCTCCCTTCCTCTCTGAAAGCAATAAAAATATATTTAAAAAAAAACAGAAACAAAAACTCCTTACGTTTTAGAAATAACTACTGAAAAGCATAAGGAAAAATGGAGTCTGGGGTTTGCAAAGTGAAATAAGATAAGCAATGAATTGGTCATTATTGAAGCTGGGCAGTGGGAACCTGGATGTTTATTTGTTTATTATATTATTCTCAATACTGGTATTTGTGTTTGCATATATGTTTTCCACCATGTGTTGTAAAACATTACAGTGAGGAACTCTGTAAGGTGAAAGTTCAAAGAGCCCAAGATCCACTGTTTACATGGCACTCACAAAGTATCTCCTTTAGTCTACTGTTGGCTTGTGGGCTTCAAGGTGCCACATGTCTAAGGGCACAAGTCTGCACTCATGTGCTATCCTTTCTTCTCTCATTAACGCTGACTCTTGTTTCTTTCCTCTCCTCCTTTATTACCTCCCTAATGAGTGTGGACTTCAAATCACAGTTCTATCACTTACCATCTCCGTGAACTTGAACAAGGTCCTTCTGTTCTGTGAATCAAGTCTCAGGTTGCTCATCTGCTTAGCAATGTTTCAAGAATTAATTTGGCAATGTATGAGGAGATATCTAACATAGCTCATAGAATTTAGGTAGGTAATAGAAATAAATGAAGCTGGCCTGATAGGAGAAAAATCTTGCAAAACTCTTTGGCCTTTCTGTAGCTTTGCCACTTTTAGGAGACATACAAATAGAAAAGTTATATGAAAAATTCTTTCCATAAGAAACATTGCAATGCAAGCATGGTCACAAATGAAATACATAATTTGTATCCTATCTAATAAAAGAGAAACATACAAATTGACCATACCTCTGCTACACCCACAAGTCATGCCCACCAGCCAAACAGGAGTGAATATGCAAATTAACCCAACAAAGATGGTGATGGCCACAGAGCTGGAGCAAGCAGGAGGCTTGCCTGCCCCCCTCTCCCCCGCTCCCGTGGGTGATGGAGGAAGTCAAGCTTCCCCTGCTCTGGCCTGCTCAGGCCTCCACTCAAGGCTACAAAGTTTCAATTATAGACACAAAAGTAGTAAAGTATCAAACAGACTGTCAAATTACTGCAGGAAGGTTAAGGAGAGGTGGGGTAGATAAGAGATCAACCAAAGGACTTGTATGCATGCATATAAGCATAACCAATGAACAGAAGACATTGGGGGGTTGGGGTATGCCTGGTGGGGGGGACAATGGGGAGACATGTATACATGTAACACAATTTTAAAAAAGGCAAAAAAAAAAAGGAGAAGATAAATAAATCCCAGATACCTGTTTCCAGCCTATGCTTGGGTTGCCAGGGGGTGGGGCCAGCCTGCAAATCACCACAGGCCCCTCTCCCAGACCGCCCCTCATCCCAAGGGAACCCCCACCCAGATCTGAGACACCCTTAAGGCAAACCAGCCGGCCCCCACCCTTGCACCAGGCCTCTATCTTATCTAATAAAAGAGTAATATACAGATTGATCATCATTCCAACACACAAAATGGCTGCCCCATGTGGTCAAAGATGGCTGCCACAAGATGGCCAGCAGGGGAGAGCAGTTAGGGGTGACCAGGATGGCAGGGGAGCAGTTAGGCATCAATAAGGCTGGCAGGAGAGTGGTTAGGGGGTGATCAGGCTGACAGGGAGAAGTGGTTAGGGGCAATCAGGAAGGCAGGCAGGTGAGCAGTTGGAAGTCAGCAGTTCTGGATTGTGAGAGGGATGTCCAACAGACCATTTAGGATGGGGCCTAAACAAGCAGTTGGACATCTCTCTAGGGGTCCAGATTGGAGAGGGTGCAGGCTGGGCTGAAGGACACACACCCATGCACCAATTTTGTGCACTGGTCCTCTAGATCATTAATAAATGGGAAATAAACTAAGACTTCACCTTAGGGGTGGGGATCTTAATGAAGCAATAAGTCAGTAATGGACAGCCAGTTCAATTCCTTCTGCATACACTGGGCTTACCATGAAAAACTATGTCATTTCTCTTGACAGCATTGCGAAGTCGTTCTGGCCGCTCCATCATCAACGGGAACTGGGCAATTGACCGGCCCGGAAAATATGAGGGTGGAGGGACGATGTTCACCTACAAGCGTCCAAATGAGATTTCGAGCACTGCTGGAGAGTCCTTTCTGGCTGAAGGTCCCACTAATGAGATCTTGGATGTTTATGTGAGTTTGTATGTTTCTATTATTAGGATTATTTATCTTGTTGTTTCTAAGGACCACACTTAGGACAAATAAGCAACAAACCATTGCCCATGCTCAGTATGACCATCTGAGTGGAGTCCCTGGAGGTGTCCTTACATCTCGACCTTCATCTTCATCATTCACCCTGAATGTGCCCAGCTCACAGAAAACTTAAACTCTACCAGATGCTTAGAACCCTCAGAGTTTATTGACCCAGTAAAACCAATTTTACTTGTTGAACCAATTCAGAGGCAAAACATATCCTTTATTTCATGAGCATTGGATCTCCTCCAGGCACTTTATTCCCAATCCTAATTTGACATGTTTTCTTTTTATGGCAAAAGAAAGCAAATGTCTAAATCAAGACAAGACCGCTCACAGTTCCCAGCCCTCTTCAAATTCTGTTAAAGCAAATGAAGACAGGAGAACTCCAGACTCCTCCAGACAACCCAATAAAGCTCAAAGTAGCAATACAGAGTTTACTAGGCATTCCCTGCTTCACAGGGAACTTCAACTTAACGAGAAAATCAATTATTAAGAAACAAGTTAAAAATGGTCCTTGTTTTTGAAAGAAACACTATAATCCAGTCTTCTTTAAAACATCAGGAAATAAAAGATGACAGAAATAAAAGCTTGAAATTGGGTTTTATGATAGAAAGAATGACCTTGCTTATAGATAGATATGCATTCTCTTACAACCTCCAAAACCAGTACATGATGTATGCTTTGTTAAGGTTTTATATATATTACTTCTCCAACTATAAATTTACATGTTTGTTACCCTCAGGCCGAGTAGCCCATGGACTGGAAATGATAAAGAAAGCCTTGTTATAGCTATTTTTTTATGTTATTTTACACTGTCTGATGGGTTGTTGGACTCTGGGTAGATTTAGAATGGCATCAGGGGTAAAAAGCCAGATTGTTAAAGAAACCACTGTGGGTGGTCTAGGATATGGTAGCCAACAATAATTTTCTAAATTGGACTAGGTTTGTACTGGCAGAATGCTCACACAGCTCAAGAGGCATGGAAGAAGGAGAGAGAATTTCCAGCCACAAACCAATGGTCTAATTGTGTGAAAGAAGAAGTAAATGAGGAGATTAGGGATAGACCGCAGGATCCTCAGGTCATAACACTGTCTCTCAGGGCTCTGTGTGCACCACCATAATTTCTGAGTGTATGAAGTCCACCAGGTGATGTATAAAATGGAGGCCTCATTTCACATGCAGGGAAAACATAAGAGATAAAGGTATAAATGGACATAATAGTCATGTTCAGGAACCAAACTGCTTGAAGATTAAAAGATTTAAGAGATCATCAGTGATTCCAACTTCTTCTCCAGATGAAGAAATAAAAAACTGAGATTAAGGGACTTGATCTAGGTTACACAGCTGGTCAACAGGAGAGCCCCTGAAGCAGTAGAGACAAAAATACCAGCATGTGGCAGTCAGTATCTCTTTGCCTGACTCAATTTACTCAGTAAATCCTCATTCCACTGGTGAACTAAGCCCATTGCCCTGCTGCCCACCAGGAAAGCTCCAGAACCAATAGAGGGGGGTTATTCTGCTGGGCCGTTCTGATTTATTTTTTCTTTTGCCCCAGAGAAGTCTCATTGGTGACCTGCACAACCCTATGCAGCTTCCGGCTTGTTGTTCTTTTGTCATCGGTTCCTAAGAGAATAAGACCTAGGGATAGTTACTTCCCTTATACCTGTTTTCCTGACCCCATATCTTTGTGGTCTGGAGGTTTCTATGGAGGAGAAAGGGAGAAACCCAAGAGTCAAAGAAGAAAAGGCTGTCTGCCTCACATCTGCAAAGTCCCTTTTGCCATGTAAAGTGATATATTTTAGGCTCTGGGAATTAGGACACAGACATCTTCTGAGGGCTTTTTGCCAGTGCCTTTTCTATTAGCCCCCCTGTTAACACTTTCCTGAGCCAGCCTCACTAGACAAGTAGAAAATGTTGAGAGAACCTAAACTTGGATCCGGCTGGCTCTGCCAGAGGAGGGCCCTTTGCTTGGCTCTCTTGCCATCTAGTGTTCAAACAGGTTCTCTGTAGTGTCAACATTTATCTACTTGGACACTCTGAGAGCATTAAGCAAAATCTAAGCCCTGGTATAGAATGGTTGGGAGCCAACAAAAAAGGTTCCACTCATTGCTCCCGTCTTCCTATTTGAAACTTATAAAATGTTCACTTTCAGCCTAGTTTTCTTTTGAGGTTTTCATTCTTCTAAAGCAAATAACAAAAAGCCATCTGGAAATAGCTTTAATAGCTATTTGTTTAATCTGTCACAGGTTCACTAATATTATTAGATGTGAATCAACCCCCTCATTTATAGATCCTGTCACTTATTCCACTAACCCAAAGCCAGAGGGACATGGATGTGCATGCCAGCCCATGATACTGACTTTTGTGTTGTTAGATGATACACCAACAGCCTAACCCAGGAGTCCACTATGAGTACGTTATCATGGGGACTAATGCCATCAGCCCACAAGTGCCACCTCACAGGAGACCAGGTAAAATCCCTTGTTTTGCTGCCAAGCACTCAGGTTATTTTTCTTTCTTTATTTATTTTTATTTTTAATTTCAGTTCAAACTGATTTCCTTTTTATTAAAGTTCAAGTTACCATTACATTGTTTGATACTCAGTAAAGGAAAACTTGTCCAAATAGGTAATATGGTATCAGCAGTATTTCCAAGTGATTGTATATGCTCTAGTATCATCAGTAAATCCTTGGAGAACCTATTGCTAGGATTTATACTTTGTCAAGGTCCAGTTCCTCTGGAGTGAAAATTCCCAGTGCATTTAAAGTTGTTATAAGTTCCTGGATGACATAAGCGTAAGTTTTCTTATGCAGTCCTGCTTTGTCCTTAACAGCCTCTAGGATGCTAACCACACTAGCCAAATCATTTAACCATTTGCATGCCTGCAAAGCAGCATCAATGATTTGGGGTTCTGGAGCCAAATCATAGCCAACAAGTATGTTCATCCCTTTACACATTTATGTTACCCAGTGAGCATCAAATTCCTCATCCGTCTCATGTGACTTATGGGAGTATTAGCCAACTGATAGCCTGGAGACAGGATGGGAGCCGGGCAGGGTACAAGAGGGCTCAGTGGAGAGGAGCACCCAGTGTACCAAGACAGGGGAGTGTAGGCTAAGGCTGAAAGTTGGGGCAATTTCTTTTAAAGCCCCTTCCCTCTTCTTCTTGTGCAGCTACCCTCTATCTCTAAATCAGCACAGAGAAAACCCAGGGACACATACTTCAGAGTCAGTGGCCCAAGTGGCATCACTTATCTGAGCCTTTGCTGATTCAAAAAGAAGGGAACACCTTGGTTGGATCTTTCTCTCTAGGTCATTTTGAAATGCCTTATACTGGTTTCTTTTTGTTGCCATCACAAATTACCTCAAGCTTAGTGGCTCAAAACAACACAGATTTACTCCTTTATTGTTCTAACAGTCAGAAGGCCAACATGGGTTTGCTGGGCCAAAATCAACTTATCGTTGCCATGTCCCCTCAGAGGCTGTAGGAGAGAGTGTTTCCTTGTCGTTCTTCTAGAGGCCACTTACTTTCCTTGGTTCACAGCCCCTTCCTCCATCTTCCAGCTGAGTAGCCCTTCACATCTCTTTCTGGCTCTCACCCTCTCCTTCCATCATCACATCTCTTTCCCTGACACTAACCCTCCTGCCTCTTTTTTATAAGGACCCTTATTTGGGCCACTCAGATAACCCAGGATAATCTCTTTATTCAAAATCTCAATCACATCTGCAAAGTCCCTTTTGCCATGTAAGGTGATATATTTTAGGCTCCAGCGATTAGGACATCTTCTCAGGGCCACAGATCTTTTTGCCAGTGCCTTTCCTATTAGCCCCCTTTTGCTTCTGTTAACAATATGTTGACCTATCAGAAAAGAATTCGCACCTAGCAACCTGCCTCCTCTCTGGGGCTCTGCTGATGGACAGGGCAGGCAGTTTTTGTTTAGGAATGGCACACACTTGGGCTCTGCAGATGTTTCTTTACTGAGTGCTGATGGAGCCCACCACCTGAATGGAAACTGTCTTTTCCATCTTTCAAACAGGAAGGTCTACAGAAATATTAATGATGATAGTTGTTCACATGCACTGAGTCCTTGCTGTGTGCTGGACATTGCTGATCCTTTCACATAAATTAACTTATCCACTTTTCACCATAATGCTCAGAGGAAAGTACTATTATCAGCCTTGTTTTAACAATAAGGAACTGAAAGCTTAGGGAGATTAGGTTCTTACTCAGATCCTACAGTGACTTCAGGCCAACCTGTGTGACTAGCCCTGTGCTTGTTATACTGCCTAGAGGCAACCTGGTCCAACGCCTGTCCTATGGAGTGAGGGGACAGGTGCGAGACCTGGAACATCCATTCTTCTCTGGGCTGCTGATCAGGTAATAAGGTTACCTGATTGTCACTGGCCACTGGGAGACAACAGCCTCGCATGTGTCAGACTCATATGGTACATGTGTTGTTCAAACTCCAAATTAGCATACTCAATCCAACCGATTTTTTTCCAGGAGCAATACACAGTCTGAGAATCAACTCCAGGTGGCAAACTATTAATGCTCACTTATAAAGGCAATTGGACAGACTACTTGAAATAATATAGGATATTGGTGATTGATAACAAGTCTAATGGGTTTCACCTAACAGGTAGCATGGAGTTCTGGGATCTATTGCCTGGGGCAGAGCAGGCACAGAATGGGGTCATTTGTAAAAACTTGGTGAGGAAGGGCATTCTGGACCAGGCTTCATCCTCCATACCAACTGAGTCGGGAGGACAGAGCCTGAATCCAACTCTGAGACTTTCCTGCTGTGCATCCTCAGGCAAGTCAGTAACTTCTCTGAACACATTTCCTGTCTAAAAACAGAGGGGAAAACTACACTCAAACATTTGGTTTTGAGAGGGACAGCAAAGAGGGAACTTAATAAATTAGGCATCAATCCTAGTGCCCTGTACATACAAAGTATTGAAAATTTTGTGTTTTTTGCTGATAACATCTTGGACAATCTCATCTACATCAATATGCCTGGTTTTGACTGTTACTTTTAAGTTGCATGTCATATTTTAAACCATGAAGTATTGTAAGTAGCCAACTAGATAAGAATGTATTGCTGAAGAGGCAAAGAAAGCCCTATGTTTTAACTTGATTTAAAAGTAGCTGTAGAATTTGCCTCCTTATTTTGTAATAAACTAATATGTGCTTGGATAAATGATGCCAAATTGCTGGCCAAAATTAGCATCTTATTTACGGATTCCTTTACAATTGTATGAGAATGTGTTTTCAGAAACCTTCAGCAAGGAGTTTAGAGATTAAGGTCTCTAATCTTTATTGTTAGGCTAATAGATTTTTTTGCTGTTCTTGTTTTCACATGTAGTTTTTTATTTTTATTTTTTTATAAAAATTAGGTGCTATATAAAGAAAAGCAGGCTGAAATAATCAGGGAAAGTCTAAGAGATAGGGTCTGTAATACTTTTTTTCTTCTTTCTTTTCTCTTTTTATTGTGTTACATGTTTACATATCTCCTCATTGCCCACCCCAGGCATACCCCAACCCCCCAGTGTGTTTGCTCACTGGTTATGCTTATATGCACGCATACAAGTCCTTTGGTTGATCTCTTATCTACCCCACCTTTCCTTAAACTTCCTGCTGTAATTTGACAGTCTGTTTCATGCATTACTGCTTCGGTGTCTATCCTTTTGTTCATCAGTTTATAATGTTCTTTATTATCCACAAATGAGTGAGATCATGTGGTGTTTCTCCTTCATTGACTGGCTTATTTCACTTAGCATAAGGCTCTCCAGTTCCAACCAGGTTGCTGCATATGGTAAGAAGTCCTTCTTTTTAATGGCAGCATAGAATTCCATTGTGTAGATGTACCATGGTTTTCTGATCAACTCATCTGCTGAAGGGCACATATGCTGTTTCCAAATTGTAGCTATTGTAAATTGTGCTGCTATGAACATAGGGGTGCATAAATCCTTTCTGATTGGTGGTTCTAATTTCTTAGGATATATTCCTAAGAGTGGGATTACAGGGTCAAATGGGAGATCCATTTTTTTTTTTGAGGAAACTCCATACTGTTCTCCACAGTGGCTGCACCACACTGCATTCCCAAAAACAGTGCACAAGGGTTCCTTTTTCTCAGCATCCTCGCCAACACTTGTCCTTTGTTGATTTGTTGATGATTGCCATTCTGACAGTTGTAAGATGGTATCGCATTGTCGTTTTGATTTGCATCTCTCAGATAATTAGTGACTTTGAACATGTTTTCATGTGTCTCTTGGCCTTCCTTCTGTTGTCTTTCAAAAAGGTTCCATTTAGGTCCGTTGCCCATTTTTTTTATTGGGTCATTTATCTTCCTTTTATTAAGTTGTATAAGTTGGCTGTAGATGTTGGAGATTAAATCTTTATCAGTGATAACATTTGCAAATATGTTCTCCCATATAGTGGGTTTTCTTGTTGTTTTGTTGATGGTTTCTTTTGCTGTGCAAAAGCTTTTTATTTTGATGTAGTCCCATTTGTTTGTTTTCTTTAGCTTCCATTGCCTTTGGAGCAGTATCAGTGAAGAAGTTCTTTCGGTATATGTTTGAGATTGTGCTGCCTGTGGATTCCTCTAGTATTTTCATGGTTTCCCATCTAATGTTTAAGTCCTGTATCCATTTGGAGTTTATTTTTGTGTATGGTGTGAGTTGGTGGACGTTTCATTTTTTTTGCATGTATCTGTCCAATTTTCCCAACACCATTTATTGAAGAGGCTATCTTGGCTCCATTGTATGTCCATGCCTCCTTTGTCAAATATTAATTGAGCATAGTGGTTTGGGTGGATATCTGGATTTTCTATTCTATTCCATTGGTCTATTCTATTCCATTGGTCTATATGTCTGTTCTTGGGCCAGTACCAGGCTGTTTTGAGGACAGTTGCTTTGTAATATAGCTTGAAATCTGGTATTGAATCCCACCTACTTTATTCTTCTTTCTCAGGATTACTGTGGCTATTTGGGATCGATTTTTGATCCAGATGAATCTTTGAAGAATTCATTCTAGCTCTGTGAAATACGGCGTTGGTATTTTAATGGGGTGTGCATTGAATATATAGATTGCTTTGGGTAGTATGGACATTTTAATGATGTTGATTCTCCCTATCCATGAGCATGGTATGCTCTTCCATCTGTTTACATCTTCCTCCACCACTTTTTTCAGTGTCCTATAGTTTTCTGCATATAGGTCTTTTAGCTCCTTGGTTAGGTTTATACCTAGGTATCTTAATTTTTTTGGTGCGATGGTAAATGGGATTGCTTTTTAGTCTCTCTCTCTCTGTAATTTCACTATTAGAGTATAAAAATGACACAGGTTTCTTGGTATTAATTTTGTATCCTGCTACATTGCCAAATTCATTAAGTAAGTCAATTAGTTTTGGGATGGAATACTTTGGGTTGTTTATGTACAGTATCATGTCATCTGCAAATAAAGACATCTTTACTTCTTCTTTTCCAATTTTGATGCCTTTTATTTCTTCTTCTTGTCTAATTGCAATGGCTAATACTATCAGTACTATGTCAAACAGGAGTGGTGAGAGTGGGCATCCCTGTCTTGTTCCTGTTCTTAGGGGAAATAGTTTTAGTTTTTTCCCATTCAGTATGATGTTAGCTGTGGGTTTATCATATATGGCTTTTATGATGTTGAGGAATGATTCTTCTATTCCCACTTTGCTGAGAGTTTTTATCAAGGTGTTGGATTTTCTCAAAAGCTTTTCTGCATGAATTGATATGACTATGTGATTTTTATCTCTCAATTTGTGTATGTGATGTATCACGTTTATTGATTTGTGGATATTGTACCATCCTTGCATTCCTAGGATGAATCCTACTTGGTCATGGTGTATGATCTTTCTGATGTACTGCTGGATCCGATTTGCTAGAATTTTGTTGAGGATTTTGGTATCTAGGTTCATGAAAGATATTGGCCTATAATTCTCTTTCATTGTGTTGTCTTTATTTGGTTTTGGTATTAGGATGATGCTGGCTTCATAGAAGGTGTTTCAAAGTGTTCCTTCTTCTTGAATATTTTGGAATAGTCTGAGGAGGATAGGTTTTAGTTCTTCTTTGAATGTTTGGTAAAACTCTCCTGTGTAGCAATCTGGTCCCAGGCTTTTGTTTTCTGGAAGCTTTTTGATGACTGCTTCAATTTCTTCCATAGTTATTGGCCTATTGAGATGTTTAGATTCTTCCTGATTGAGTTTTGGAAAGTTATATTTTTCTAGGAATATGTTCATGTCTTGCAGGTTGTACAATTTGTTGGAATAGAGTTGTCATAGTATTTTTAAACAATCCTTTGTATTTCAACATGGTCTGTTGTTATTTCTCCTCTTTCATTTCTGATTTTTTTTATTTTGGTCTTCTCTCTTTTCTTCTTGGTGAGCCTGGCTGGGGGTCCATCAATCTTGTTTATCCTTTCAAAGAACCAGCTCTTGGTTTTGTTGATCTTTTGTATTGTTTCTTTGGTCTCCATGTTGTTTATCTCCGCTCTGATCTTTACTATTTCCTTCCTTCTGCATACAATGGGATTTTCTTGTTGCTCCCTTCCTAGCTCTTTGAGTTGTAGGTTTAGGTAATTTATTACCATTGTTTCCTGTTTTTTTACAGTAGCTTATAGGGCTATGAACTTCCCTCTCAAGACGGCTTTCACTGTGTCCCATAAATTTTGTATTGTTGTGTTGTCATTGTCATTTGTTGCCATGATGTTTTTTATTTCTTCCTTGATCTCTCTGTTTACCCAGTCATTGTTTAATAGCATGCTGTTTAGTCTCCATGTGTTTGATTTCTTTCTATTGTTTTTAGTATAGTTGATTTCCAGTTTTATGCCACTGTGGTCTGAGAAAATGCTTGATATAATTTCTATCTTCTTGAATTTGAAGAGACTAATCTTATGACCCAACATATGATCTATCTTTAAAAATGACCCATGTGCACTGGAGATGAATGCACATTCTGTGGCTTTTTGGTGAAATGTTCTGAAGATGTCAATTAATTCCATCTGATCTATTGAGTCATTTAGAATTGATGTTTCTTTGCTGATTTTTTGTTTAGAGGATTTGTCCATTGGTGACAATGGGGTATTAAAGTCACCTACTATGATTGTATTGCTGTCAGTCTCTTCCTTAATATCCTCCACGAGCTTTTTTATGTATTTAGATGATCCTATATTGTGTGCGTATATGTTTATCTCAGTTATTTCTTCTTGTTGAATTGCTCCCTTTAGTGTTATGAAGTAGCCTTCCTTAACGCTTGTTATGCCCTTTACTTTGAGATCTAACTTGTCTGATATAAGTATTGCAACCCTAGCTTTTACTTTCATTTCCATTTGCCTGAAATACCATCTTCCATCCCTTCACACTTAGTCTGTGTGCATCTTTTTTTTCTGAGGTGGGTTTCTTGTAGACAGCGGATTTATGAGTCATGTTTCCTTATCCAATCTGTTACCCTATATCTTTTGATTGGAGCATTTAATCCATTTACATTTAAAGTTATTATTGATATGTACTTATTGGTCACCGGTTTTAGTCTTTAGCCCCTTCTTCGCTTCCTATTTCTTTTTATTACAGCAGACCCTTTAACATTTCTTGCATTGCTGTTTTGGTGGTAATATATTCCCTTAGTCCTTTTTTGTCTATGAAGCTTCTGATTTCACCTTCAATTTTGATTGAGAGCCTTGCAGGGTACAGTATTTTTGGATTCAGACCCTTCCTTTGCATGACTTAGTATATTTCATTCCATTCCCTTCTGGCCTGATGAGTTTCTGTTGAGAAATCAGTTGCTAGTCTTATGGGGATTCCTTTGTAGGTAACTTTCTGTTTCTCTCTGGCCGTTTTTAAGATTCTTACTTTGTTGTCGGTGTTTGCCAATTTAATTATAATGTGCCTCGGTGTCGGTTTGTTGGGGTTCATTTTGGTTGGGATTCTGTGAGCTTCTTGGATTTGTGTGGGTTTTTTCTTTTCTGTATTAGGGAAGTTTTCTGTCATTATTTCTTCAAACAGGTTTTCTATTCCTTGCTCCGTTTCCGCTCTTTCTGAAACCCCAATTATGAGGATGTTGTTTTGTTTCGTGTTATCACAAAGTTCCCTTAGGCTCTCCTCTTGCTTTTGAATTTATTTTTTCTAGAAGCTTCTGTACTTGGGTAGTTTTTCCTAACTTGTCTTCTAGCTCACTGATGTGGTCCTCTGCCTCTTCTAGTCTACTTTGATGCTTTCTATTGAGTTCTTTATAGCAGTGATGTCATTTTTCATTTCTTGTTAATTATTCTGCATTTCTTCTTGCTTCATCTTCATTTCCTCTTGGGTTTTCTTCATTTCCTGTTGGCTCTTACTCACATTGTCTATTTTGTCTTCCATTCTTTTCATCCACCTTATGATCATTTCTCTGAACTCTTTCTCTGGCAGGCTTATTTCTGCTTCTATTTCGTTTACTTCCTTTTCTGGTTATACTTGCCTTTCTATCGTATGCGGGCTGTTTCTTCATCTGCCCATGGTCTTTCTTCTCTGGGTGCCTAGTTATGTAGTTCTCTCTCCTATGTTGATTCAAAGGCACAAACTACAACATGACCAGGTACAACATACAAGGCACTGAACAGAAATGTATTCACACTGTTAATAACCAGAAATAAGGTGATCACCAATGAAAGACAAATTAGGGGTAAGTAAGGAAAGAAGAAGAGGAAAGTGAGGAGAAAAGAAAGAAAGAAGTGCCAAAATCAAATTGGGAGAGGGAGAAAAAAATAAATAAATAAATGGGAAAAAAATAAAAAGGAGAAGAAGAAGAAGAAAAGAGAGAAAGAGAAAAAAAGTCATAGAGAAAAGAAAGAGGAAAAGAGAGAAAAGGGGAACAAAATATAGATGTGCGGAGAAAACTCCAATAGAACATCCACTAATCCCAACAAATGCTGGCATTACGTACCTAGAGATTAATACTAACTACAAATAACAACTAATATCAAGGGAGGTGAGGGACAAAAGAGGTAAAAAAAAAAAAACCAAAACAAAGCAAACAAAAAGCAAAATAAAACAAGTAGAATAAGCTAAAACAATCTCACAAAGAAGTACAAAATATTGATATAATCACCGTTCAGGCAAACAGTAACAAAAGGACACAGAGAAAAAGAACTTTTTGGATAGTGAAGACAAGAAGAGAGAGGTTTGTATGGACTTGGAGTAATGGATTTGAAATTAGATATATAAGTGGGGTGAAATTTTAACCAGGTAAAGAGAAAGAATAGGGAGAATTTAAAGTTGGAAAAGGGAAAGAGAAACAAACCAACAAAATGGGGAAAGTTAGGAGGAAAGTATTGGCATAAAGGTAGATTTGAGTTGGAGTAAAATTATGCTAAAGGAAAGATGAAAATAGAATGTAGAACTCTACTCCCGAAATAAAATAAAGAGAAAACAAAATGACACTTGTTTTTTTCTAAAAAGGTAAAATACTAGAGCTCCCCTTTGTCAACAGCTCTAAGAGTCTGCTTCCACACTTAGGGATCATGCCCTGCACCACATCTGAGGACCTCTCCAGAAGCAACTTTCCCTGCAGCCCGGTTCCCATAGTGTGAGCGTCTCTGTTCTGCGGGACAGGAGACCTCACCTTATCCCAGGCGAAATCTAACCTTTCCGTGTGCTGTGTGGAGCTCCTCTGAGTTTGTGCATCTGCACTGATTGGAGAGTGGTATTCTGGGTCCCCCCGGCTGTTCAGTGAGTGCTCAGCCGCAGCTTTCAGACCGCACCATACATCCACCTCCCTCTGCAAGATGGCAGGTCTCTGCATTCATGCTGGTGGCTCTGGCTGACAAAAACCCCACGGCAGTGGGGCTGCCTGGTGAGGGGAGCTCCATCTAGCAGTCCCCCACCTTCTCCTGGAGGATAACTGACTCTTAACTTGCCAACAAACACTCCCAGTGCGACTCTCAGCTGCTCTCTCTCCCTCTGGCCAGTGACAAGGCTCCAGACGCATATGTCTATTCCGCCGCCATTTTCGGATCCCACATGTAGTTTTTTAACTGTGAGTGAAGTTGAGCACTTTTATCTGACTTGTCTGCTTCTATTTCTTTTTGGGTAAATTGTCTCTCCCTGCCCTTTGCCTACCTTTCCCACTTGGATGTTCATCTTTTTTCTTATTTGTTTTTAATAATGTTTTAAACATTAAAGAAATTTGTATCTGCTTATTTTAAACGTATGTGCTATGAATTAGAAATGATCTCATGCTACCTGATTTCAAATGTTGAAGCAATTTCCTCTTTACCACTCACCATCCAAACTGAACTTCCTTCTGTGTGTGCTCTGGCCTCTCCCAGGGAAGCCCTTACAGGGCCAGCTGCTCCCAGAGGGGAGGAGTCAAGAGGCAGGAGAAGAGAAGGAACGACCTGAGGAGAAGGAAGGCTTGCATGGTGGGACACCAGAAATATTCACCTCAGAATCTGCACAGACCTTCTCATCCAGGCGTCCAGATAGATTTTCTTCCCACTGGCCAGGCAATTTGGTTCTACCAGCACCACAGCCCCCACAACGAAGCAGAGATCACAACTGGAAGCAGTTTGGGACCACAGAATGCTCCACAACCTGTGGGAAAGGTGAGCACCTAGGAGACAGGTGTGGGGGGTGGGGATAGGAGGGAAGTTGGGAGGGAAGGGTCAGGGACATGAGCCGGGTCCTGCAATGGCTCACTAGTATGAGGTTGTGTGTGTGGGGCTGGGGGGAATCCCCAAGATCACTCTCAGGTTGGACTTATGAGACAGAAAAGCTGCTGTGCTCATGGTTACAACTTATTACAATGAAAAACTATAGGTTAGAATTGGCAAAGGGAGACAAAAAGCTAGAGGTAATTACACATAGAGGCCAAAACTATTTTGGCAAGGACCTGTCCATGACATAATAGAGGTAAGCAGTATGAAAGTTAATTGACACAGGAACCCAAGATCAAAATGTATTTTTACTGAAATAATCTGCCATTTAAGTTATGGTGTGATGCTTGTTGCAGGAACTGGATACACTCAGAACCAGGTGAAAACAATGGAAAGTTATAAAAAGGATAAAAATGGTTGTCATGTGGTTTTACATCGAGGGTGGCATGTGTAGATTCTCCTCCATTTCATGTCTTTAAAGATAGTCTGGCCCAGCCTGCCCAGGAGGGTAAGATGCAGCCCTCTCTGGAGACGGTCAGACATTGCTTTGTGGACATAACAGATGAGGACAAAAGCATGTGCCATTAGCCAACTCACCCTCATGCTGCTCACACAGTCTGCTTATTTACTCATCCGGGAGGCCATTCAGCAGGTTTCCTCTGTTCTGTACCAGATGTGATGGCAGGAGACCATATCCAAAAGTTCTGCTTATCTTGCCTCCCTCAACACCATTCCAGTCTTCATGGTTCATGCCACCTTACTGTTCTCTGGTATCTTGCAGACACTCTCCTGCTTGCACTTCACCATCTAGCTCAGACATCACCTCCTCTGTGAAGCCTGCCTGATTCCGTAAGGCAGAAGTAGGCACTTCTTCTCTGGACCTCATGGCAATTTGGGACACAGTTCTTTTTGTCCCAGCTCTGCTTTGCCTGGCTGGCTGTCTCCATGAGTGTACACTTAGCAACCTCTCCAGCTGGTATCAGGCTTGCATGGTGGGGCAGTAGGTACTCCTCAAGTGCTTCTTGAATGAATAGCAATATATAGAGATAGAGATAGAGATAGATAGATATTATATATGTATATATAATATATATATATATGTATATATATATATATTATATATATATATATATATATTCACTGAGTAGCCAGATGGTTTATTATGATCTCTGAATGCATAATAATCTGGCCACTCAGTGTGTGTGTGTACATATATACATATCCTATCTAATGAAAAATTAATATGCAAATTAACCATCACTCCACTATACCCACAAGCCATATCCACAAGCCAATCAGGAGTGAGTATGCAAATTAACCCCAACCAAGATGGCTACAGCCTCAGAGTGAGCAGGAAGGAGGCTTGAATTTCCCTGGCAATGGAGGAAGCTAAGCTTTCCACACACCCTGGCGGGCCCAGGCCTCTGCTCAAGACTACAAAGTTTCAATTATAGAAGATAAATAAATCCCAACAGAAATGGCTGCAGCCACAGAGCCAGCAGGAGGCTTGGCTCTGCTCCAGCCTACAAAGTTTCAATTGTAGAAGATAAATAAATCCCAGATACCAAGGCCTCTGCCTGGGTCACCAGGGGGCGTGGCCAGCCTGCAAACCACCAGAGACACCTCACCCAGGCCACTCTAGGCCCCAAGGGAACCCCCAACCTGATCCAGGACACCCTTCAGGGCAAACCAGCTGGCTCCCACCAGGCCTCTATCCTATCTAATAAAAGAGTAATATGCAGATTGACCATCACACAAGATGGCTGCCCCATGTGGTCAAAGATCCTGCCCCCGTGTGGACACAAGATGGCTGCCACAAGATGGCCAGCAGGGGAGGCAGTTGGGAGAGACCAGGCCTGCAAAGGAGGGTAGTTGGGGTTGATCAAGCCAGCAGGGGAGGGCAGTTAGGGGTGACCAGGCTGGCAGAGGAGAGAAGTTGGGGGTGACTGGGCCTGCTGGGAAGGGCATTTTGAGGTGACCAGGCCTGAAGGGGAAGGCAGTTAGGGGTGATCAGACCTGCAGAGGAAGGAAGTTCGGAGGTACCCAGGCCTGCAGGGGAGGGCAGTTGGAGGGGCACCAGACCAGCAGGGTAGAGCAGATAGGGGTGAAAATCTGGCAAAGGAGGGCAGTTAAAGATGGCTGGGGCAGCAGGAGAGAGCATTGGGGGTCCAGGCCTGTAGGCAAGGGCAGTTGCAGAGGACCAGGCTGGCAGGGGAGGGCAGTTAGAGATGACCAGGCAGGCTGGCAGGGGAGGGCAATTAGGGGCAATTGGGCTGGAAGGGGGTTAGTTAGGCATCAATCAGGCTGGCAGGGGAGTGGTTAGGAGGTGATTAAGCTGGCAGGCAGAAGCAGTTAGAGACAATCAGGAAGACAGGCAGGCGAGCAGTTGGGAGCCAGCAGTCCTGGATTGTGAGAGGGATGTC